>ML420474.1:0-97091 GCA_005239525.1 Nicotiana knightiana | reverse complement strand
TTTTTTGAACCCACAAAACCACAATCAAAGTTTTGATGATGATGGGGTTGTTTCTTATGATGATGATTATGCATCACCATTTAGTTATTATGGGTACTCAAGACCTATTGTGGTTCTTGATGTAATATGGAACTTGGCATTTGTTTGTGTTTCTTGTTTTGTGCTATTGACAACTTTAAGTGAAAGGCCTTCTACTCCTTTAAGGCTTTGGATTGGTGGTNTTTTGGTATTGACCTGGTGCCAGGCACTAAGCCTATATCTATTCACAAGAACACTTGAACAAGCAAAAAGATACAAACTTTAGCAAAAAGATTCAAACTTTATGCAGCATGGACCAAGAATTTCAAAGAAATTTAATTAGTGAGAATGGTGGTTTTGAACATAGCTATTTTAGAGGTTTAGGTACCCCTTTTTCTTTGTATTTTTCAAGAATGGCCTCTTTTTTGAACCCACAAAACCACAATCAAAGTTTTGATGATGATGGGGTTGTTTCTTATGATGATGATTATGCATCACCATTTAGTTATTATGGGTACTCAAGACCTATTGTGGTTCTTGATGTAATATGGAACTTGGCATTTGTTTGTGTTTCTTGTTTTGTGCTATTGACAACTTTAAGTGAAAGGCCTTCTACTCCTTTAAGGCTTTGGATTGGTGGTTATGCACTTCAGTGCCTATTGCATGTGGGTTTTATTTGGATTGAGTTTCAAAGAAGGAGTTTTGATGATTTTGATTCTGTCAATTTTGATGGGGCTTCTTCTTTTTCATTGTTTCAAAGCAGGTAACTCCACTTCAATTTATCTGATTTTTAGGGTTTGTTAGTATCATATTTAGTTTTTAATTATTTTTTGGAGTTTTTAATTTGACTGTATGGTTTATGCAGCTTTCTAAACAGGGAAATTTTTTTGTTTTAAAGAAATAAACATTGCTTGTAGTTGACCTGTTGCATGGTAATCTATACCTAGGAAAATGTTCATTCTTTTTTCCATTCTCTTACACCATTTTTATACTAGTTTACTGCCACTCGTTTGTTTTATAATATTTCTATTTTTTTTTTGTATTTGCAGTAAGTTTTGGTTTCTCTTTAGGGTTGGGGCTGAGATGGGGTGGGAGTGGGGGGTGGATAGATAGTTCATAATTGAGGGAATCCTTAGAAATCCATCTACCTAGTTTGACTAGTAAATTGTTGTATTTTGTCTCTTTTCCTTGTTGTGTTTCTGATTTTATTCAATTCCTATACCTTGGTTGTCATCGTATTCCTAGTTTACTGACTTTCCGAAGAATAATAATTGGGATAGAAGCATAGTGTGCCTTTAACAAAGATGAGGAAGAAAAAGCATTCCTTTTTTTGTTAGGATGTGTGAAAGCTTATTGCAAATTCCAACTTTTGTGGTACATTTTACATATATCTCGGGTAACATCTATCTAGGAGTGATTATATCAAAAGACATAATTTTGTAGCGCTTCCCTTCATTTGAATCTAAGATCCTTTTGAAATAAGTCTAGCCTCTAGTTCTATGTGTTTTTCTTTACTTTTAATTAAAACCAAGTCTAGCCTCTAGTTCTATTTGTTTTTCTTTAATTTCAGTCTCTCTTGTCGAAAAACAGCCTCTCTACCCTTTTCAGGGTAGGGGTAAGGTCTGCGTACACTCTACTCTCCCCAGACCCCACTAGTGGGATTTTACTGGGTATGTAGTTGTTGTCAAGTCTAGCTTCTAGTTCTTAGATACCTAAAAGTTAACCACCTTAACACGGCTTTGTATCCAGAGTGGTCTGTTTTATGGGTAGATCGAAAAGCAAATCTAGCTGCAAGTCGGATGTCCTTAAGCCAGAGTTGTTTCTTTTAGCTTTGTGGTGCCATGACACAAGTCATAAAATGAGGGTCGTGGGGTTGAACCATTCTGGTACTGTGTCACTAGGAGTGTAAAGCTCTTATAGCAGTCTATGTTTACTGGATTTGGTGGATCTCTTTTCAGGAATGCTATGATATTTGAGGTCAATACATGCCTATAAATTGTATAAGTATGAAATGAGATGCCTATTAAATGAGAATGAATGCCTTTAGTATTTTGGCATCTTTCTGATACATCTCCGTTGGAAAGCATTGTCACCATCTGCTCTGAAAATTATCAGCTATAACTTAGGAGAGCTCATGATTCAGACTTTAGAAGAGGTCTTGACTTTCAATCATAAGGAAATGTAGGGACTTTTTCTCAAATGGTCAATTTTGATGGAGATTTCCCGGAGTTAATAACCTTGTTTGACCATGTAAGGATAAGTGAGACTTAGAGTCTGTAGTTGTAGAATCCGTAAGTTGCCTTTGAGAACAAATTATTAGTGGGACTGAATTGCACTTTAGTAGAGCACAACTGAATATAGAGGATCCATAGACCTGAGTTAGACTAGTTTGGGACCGATGCATAGTTATTGAATGATTGATATATCTTATCAACGAAAACCCTAATGCTAATGCAGGTACGGCCAACGGGCCAAGGAGATTCACTCCTTAACTTTGCTAGGCCGATATTGTTGCACATACTTAAAATTGTGCTCATGTATACTCGTGCGATCAAACTTCAAGAATTCAACAAAGCAAAAATAGCATGGTCCCCAAAAAAAACCCCACAAAGAATTTTTATCTTCTGTGTACATTGATCCTAAGCGCACCATTATCCTTATATTTGCATCTTGATTGACTTTGATCTTGTATCTTCTTGTACTTGAATTGTTGGTCCAGGCAAGATATCAAACACTGTCCTCCTTCGCAGCCTTGTTTAAACTGGAGGGGCCTTAAGAATTGATAGTTGCCATAGATTAATATGTCATGCTGGGGCATTATTAGTGGAATGAATGTGTCTATAATGTGAAACATTTCGGCCCGAACATTTCAAGGACTAATTTAGGATTTTCTTGGGAGAAGATTTGATTGAAAGTCTTTTCTCATCCACTGTGTCTATCGTGATCTACCCTTATTCTTAAGAATTAGATCTTCTTTCTTAAGAAGGAAACATCATAGGAAAAGGACAGTGATTTCTTAACCCAAATTCTGGGGTCAGAGATTATGATACTGAATTGACATTCAGCTGTGGTTGTTCGCCTGCCGTATCAATATGCCCATGCTTGTGTTTTTCATTAGTAGTTTGCACCAATAACCACCTCACTCCCACTATTCCACAATAGAATGATAATAAAAGAAGGAAAAAGGGGAAAAATCAATTACTTCGTTGTTAAAACTCAAGAGAGTGAAAGAAAAGAAAATGGCTGCTGCCCTGTTTCTTTCCTTCCCAAAAGTATAGGGAGTGTCATGTTTCAATGCTACTTCACTTTCGAGCTCCTTTTTACCCTAGTGTGTAGATATTTTTCTTTGTTTTAGCTCAAAATTCTGATTGACCTTTACTATTTTGATTGTGAAATTTTATCACTCTTAAAAGATGAAAGTTATGTACTTAACTTCCCATCAATTTATCTTTTTAGCAGCATCACGAAGAGGCTGGAATCAGTTAATACTGTGATTTCATCAATCTGGTGGGTGTTTGGCTTTTACTGGATTGTTATGGGTGGCCAGCCACTTCTGCAAGATGCACCTCGTCTTTACTGGTATGAGCTATGCTTTTAGAATTTGAAGCTTTTTTATTTTGTAATTACATCTGTGAGCCACAATTTCCCTTCCTCCTATACCCCCCCCCCCCCCCCCCCCCCCCCCCCCTCCCCCCAAAAAAAATAAAAAAAATAAATGAAAATGGAAAATTGGGAAAATATACAAAGTGCAAGCTTGACGAAATGGAAGCTTCCCTAGATGTATGTAGTTGAATTAAGCAATGGTTATTATTTCGACACGTTCCATTGACACATATATGTTTATTTCTGAACGGTATGAGTGAAGACTTCATCTTTTTTGCTTTTATACTATTTGTCTAATGTATGTGTGGTAGGGCGGGGGGAACTTAGAAGTATCAGTATGTTTGATAGCTTAAATAACAGTACCTTAAATTTTTGCAGGTTATCGGTGGTCTTCCTTGCATTTGATGTGTTCTTTATGGTCTTTTGCATTGCGATGGCATGTGTAATCTTCTTCGCGTTCTTTTGTTTCTTTCCATTTATAGCAACAGTTGCATATGCCATGAGACTTGGAGATGGAGCATCTGAAAATGATATCAAGACTCTTCCCAAGTATAGATTTGGTCAATCAAATACTTCAGGGAACCTTGTAAATGTGAAGACAGGAGAAGATCACTTAAATGTTAATGTGAAGACAGGAGAAGATCACTTAGTATCACAGTTCAACAGTAGTGATTTTGTACCTGAGCTTGCTCTTCAACCAGATGATTCTGTAAGCATGTTTACCCACTTTTCCTCCCTTTGAATCTTTTCCTCTTATTCTCTTGTGTTTGCAAATTTGAAATAAGGATAATACTGTAAGTGTGGAGGGAAGTAAGCTGTGTAAAGTACTATTAGAAACACAGAGAGATACAAATATTAGGAGAATCTGGAGACACAAATAGAGAAAAGAGAGAGGACTTTCTTCGTAACTAAGGAAATCTTTCGAAGTATTGGAAATGAAGATTTTACTACGAGTTGTTTCGAGATCAGTGAATGAAGGAACCTGGATTTTCTCAGATTTATTTGACAAGGGTGTGATTTTCTCCAAGTGTAAGCATATGAGCTATTTTGCTCTGAATCCGTCTCAAAGTTTTGGCTATTTGATTTGGTATCAAATACATTGAGCCATTTTCTTCTCTTTGTCGGATATTTCAGCAATATGGATTTTGGAGTGGAAAAGGTAGAAGAATGGAGAGTCAGTGTCATATTCAGATGGAGTATTCTTAAGTCTCCGAATACTTATCATGCTTTGTGTCATAAACTTTTGAAAAGAACCCCCAAAAGCTTTGCAACTTATGTCAAGCTATATTTTCTTCATATTGTCTTTTGACCATAGTGGCTAACTTTTCATTATATAAATATTGTATGGCTACACAGGAGTGCTGCATTTGCCTCTATAAATATTTGGATGGAGTAGAGCTGTGTGTCCTTCCCTGCAATCATCATTTCCACCATGGATGCATTAGCAAATGGCTACGGATAAACGCGACCTGCCCACTCTGCAAATTCAATATTCTTAGGGGTGAAACTCTAGTCTGACTATTTTTGTCTCTTAAAAGAGTTGAGACTATACAGAGAAATGTTAGCTTTTCCATTGCCTGCTCATCTGCTGGCAAAATGTTATGTGAACTTAACCATATTTTAATGTATTGTCTCATCCCCTCTGTCTTCTTGTCCTTAAATTTAGCCATATTTAATGGTCTGATTTTTACACTCCTTTTTCAGCTCAGTATTGATAATGGAGTTTGTGTTCTATGCACTTAATGGAATAAAAACTATTTAAAAGATGATTACAGGTAAATTTTATGATAAAGATTAATTGATACAACAATTGTGCCTCAGAGTTGGGATCGATTATATGGAATCTAAATTCTCCTTAAGCTCAAATCAGGTCATCAAAATGAAAACCCTCGACATTATCAGTGCATATGACTTTTATTTTTTATAATATTAATAATCTGGCCATTGATGTGGCTGAAAAGTAGGCAGATGCAAGCAAATTCTGTCAACCACGAACTGGATAAAAGCAACTTAAGTGGACTTTGATTCATAATTGCAGTGGAAAAAGCGAAGTGGAGTTGCACCTTTTCGCCTTAGGCTCATCATCCGTCAATTATCCAAATTCATTACTATGGCGATCCTTTACTTTGACTTTTCCTAAGTACTAATTTCGCATATGGTTATAGGCTTGGATTGCCTTGGACCAACGTTACTGCATGTACACATATAACCATTCTCAGGGATACTATTTAAGGATTAGCCGGTACTTATTTTTGTCCTGAAAATTTTCAACTTAACTAAAATCCAGGACGCACCGGCTAATTCTTAAATAGCAGCCTTTTAAAGTGGCTACCTGATGTCATTTCTACCTTATTTAGATTGGGGATCCAGAGATTTGTCATTGAGCCCATGATTGAATAGATGGACTTGGACTAAAGATTTAGCCTGCAAGATGCATCCAGAAGCAGAAGATAATGCTCCTGCTTAAGTATATACAGCTTCAGACTTAACAAGGAGTTTACTGCTCAGAATAAACGGTGACTGTAGAATTAGAGGCAAGATAATAAGACCATAGGTCCAGAAGTTGATTAAACCATAACTGAAAAAGATACAAATAGTCTACACGTGCAAATGCTGGGCAGAATATGCATGACCACTTTGATTTGAAGGCGACTAATCAAATAGATTTACTTCTAATCAAGTAAATCAATTTCCTTTTTACAAGTTAAGTTGCTCAAAATGCAAACCAGATTGGCATAAAGTACAGTAACTTGTTTTTTCTTGAATGATAACCTCATACCATTGGAGGATAATGTTGGCTCCAGGAGATGGTTTCAAAATTTTACCATGACAACTAGTCCAATCAAAGGTTGCAGGTTAGTTGTTTTTTACTTCCTCTAATGAGAACATCAGTACAAGAGCAAGTCTCATCAGTTTAGTGATGATAGTCTATTTACTCGAGGAAACTTCCAAGCTTTTGAATGCCACGCTTGATAATGTAGATACTTGGTTTCAGTTTCCAAGTCTGAATCAAATGAAGAACTTGATCAAACATACGAAAAAAGACCAGGAACACCACTAAACCATGTTAGTCTTATTATCTACTTGTTCTAAGCCTCTAAGATGACAATTAGTACCAGTTTCCAGCAGAGGCGGAGCTAGCCTATAAGGTGTGGGTTCGGCCGAACCCAATCACTTTTGCTTAAACACTGTATTGGTACCAGGAAATTCAATGAATATGCATAAATATTTAATTGTGAACCCAATAACTAATACGAGTTACGGGTTCTGTGGCAAATTCAGAACCCATAACGTTCAAATCCTGGCTCCGCCTCTAGTTTCCAGAGCCACCAACATGTAACAGGAAATCCAATGTCTATTTTCATAATTCTCTCGGAGAGTCGAGCTAAATTTAGGAACAGAAAGGAGGGCGCATCAGGCTGAAGTCATCTTTGCACGAAATAAAACCTCCAACAAATCAGACATAGCTTCCAGAAAAAAGACTCAATAAAATGAGCAAAAGGGAACTCCAAAAATAGAAAATGATGAATGACTGTCCGTGGAATATATCCAAGGGAACTTCCTGAATCAGCACTAGAAATAGTATAGGATGTTTCTCAATCAAGTAATAACAAGTACAAACTCAACTCCTAACATATTCCATCGCAAAATTAAGAAATTTAATCAGGAAATGAATCTAATTAATTTCTTGAAATTTTAGATACAGATTGGAAGAAAATTATCTTAAGGTCACAGCATTGCATTAATAGAAGGGACACAAGACAGCAGATAAACCTGCAAGATATCTTAGGTTAAGCCTAGACATTCTTGTTCTTCTTCATCTTAGAAGGTGGCCATCGCCCTTTCTTCCTTAGGTGGCGCTTCCTAACGAGTCTCTTCCTTCTTAGTCTAATCTTCTTTGCTAATTTCATTTTCATCTTTTGATCAAGCTTTTGCTGAAGCTTAGACTCCAGGGGGAGATTCTCAACAGGCACACTTTCTTCATTGTTCTCTGGTGCAGGCTCGGGATTATCAGAACCCACACTATCAATGTCTGCAGCTGCCTTAGCGATCAACGCACGTCTTTTGTTTAAGGTAAGAGGTGCTTGAATATGGTAATTGGCATATGACTTTGGTTTCAGAGCAATCTGATTGTTGCACAACCTGGATGCTAATACAGAATAGATTACAACGTTCAGAAACCTTTTAGAGTGGGTCACATGAACAACCAAAAACACAATCTAGCATACTTTCTTTTTCTTGTTTATCCCTATGAATCCACTATATATTAGGAAAGAAGTGCTCCCCATTTTCTCACAGATATAGATTTTCCATCAGTCACCTAACTTTGGCTTGACTTGTACTATTTATGTAGTGTAAACTCATGTATACAGAACACATCCTTGTTTGGGATAGTCCAGTGATGTATGCGCACAGAAAAAGGTTCATATAAACTGGAACGGAGGGAATAGTAATTTTAATGGAAGCCTGAAAGACGGTACAACATCAGAAAAGGGATGGATTTAATCAATCGGAATCACATAAAAGACGCCTATCAGCAATCAAATTGTGATGGATAGTTCAAATCCAATATAACATGAAATGTACACTCTGAACACCCCCCCCCCCCCCCCCCCAAATCAACTACTTACTCTTAATGTGAAATTAGTTGGATTCAACTACATGAATCCTCTGTATCCATTTGCTCTGCGCACATTCATTTGAACAGAATACAATTCACTCTGTCCTAATTTAGGACACTAATTCATTTTTTAGACTGTCCCAAAAGAAATGAATCACTTTAACTTCATATTTCGCATTTTACTCTTAATGAGATGATGTATAGTCAAACAAATATCTATTGATTGTTTCAGACCACACAGATCTCAAAAGTCTCTCTTTCTTAAACTTTGTGCCCCCATCAACCGAGGGAGTGAAGAATTAGTCTTGTAAGTCAAACTAGGGGTTCTTTATAAACGGGGATAACAAAAGCCTAACACATTTGCCTTTTTTGGCACTCAATTAAGCAAAAAGGATAGTCTTCCCAAATTACATAGTACTACATAGCAATGAAACAACTAAGGGGAAAAAAGCTGAAGAAATAAGAAAAACCCAAAACCCAGCTTGAACACCTAATTCAAAATCTCTAGGAAAAGAAAATGATATTAACAACATATATCGAGTATTCAAAACACAACACAGTCAACTATACTGAAATAAGAAAATTATAGTTTTTTTCTTTGGAGAATGGTATATATTAATGAACTAAAAAAAAAAAAAAAAAGGAAAAGGGGAATTCAAGCAGAATCCGAAATTCTTTGAACAAGGTCACAGGAAATAGCCCGAAATTCGAATCTCAAATAATACACTAACAAAGTATTCGTTGGAGAAAGTTATTAAGCTATAACACTTACATGGGAATGCAGAAGCTTGTGAAATGGAGGAAGAATGAGAAGAGAGAGGAACAGAGGTGAAGATAAGGAGAGCCATTATCCCCTGCTTTCAGATTTTTTTTCGTTTCCAGATAAGCCTATTCTACAGCAATATATGAAGAATATGAATAGTGAGTTTTATTTGGCAATTTTGCAACTTTTAAAGGAATTACAATTATTTAATCCTCGATCTTTCCTATATTATATCAAGTGTTTGAATTTAAAATGTTACTAGTTTTTTTTTTCATGATAATAGTTACTAGTATTAGTCGCGCGGACACAAATCATGATAAATTGATATGTAGGTTGATTGAATCATGTAGAAATAATCTTAAAATATAAATCTCTCAGATAAAAATTATGTAACATTAAATATTAATTATGAAATAGGATATGAAATTATTGTTCAAATCTCGTAGTGCACAACCTATTTTATTTTATATTTATAGCAGTCTAACCCCTTGATTTTAGTACTTGCACTTCGTTTCGCTGTCAATATTAAAGAATACTAAACATATCATGTTGTGATCTGTCTTGTTTGAGCACACTGAATCATATTATTTTAACAAACTTCTTTTTTTTTTGTTGGTATGAAAGATAATATTTATTAAAGCAAACAGTACATATTACAACATATTATATACTACATATTACATTATCCAGCCAAAACTATAGGGAGCAATGTTGGGAGTCTATTGGGGTTCTTACTATTACATTTGCTTGCATGGGTGAATCTGGGTGATTTTGCAAAAGAGAAAAAGAAGGTGATGGTCGCCCCATTAGAGTTGGTGAGATATGCCTCTGGGAACTCTCGCCCATTTGATCAGCATGTAGCAGTGTTGTAACAAAAGTAGGTGCTTCATAATATAGGGTGTTGTGGACTGTTGATGAGGTGTTCAAAAAGTGTTGTGCTAGCCTGTCCGCAACTTTGTTCTGCTCCCTATAAGCATGTTTAACCTGTGGATTACCCAGTTGAGCGAGGACGCATCTGCAATCATTAATTAAATCAAATGAACAAGGTTAGGATTGTGTAGTAATGCAATAACTTCCGTAGAGTCAGCTTCACTTCCAGTGGTATTAATCTATGTGTAAGAGCTATCTTCAAGCCATTTAATAATGAAGGAGCTCAACTTGAATTGTGGTCGCAGCATAAATAGTCCCAGAGAAGCCTAATTTCCAAATCCCTAATGAGTCTCTAAATACTCCTCCGTATCCAAAAAGATGTGAATGTGAACTGGTAGCACCATCAGTATTTAGTTTGACTAGGGGGGAAGTTGGAGGTTCTCATTTGATGTACATAGGAATTTTAGGCACTTGTGACCTCGAGCTAATAGCGACAAGATAGAGGAATTCCTGTACAGCATTTAGAAGAGATGCCAAGTTGACATAGTTAGTTGTGCGATTGAAAGTATTATTATTATGATTTTTTCATAGATGCCAAAGGGTAAAAGGAATTAGGGTTGGTAATAGAAGTGGTTGTACTGGTGGTGTTTGTGGTGTTGTTATGAGAGAATGGAGCCATTCATTCACTTGAAAGTATGCAGTAGGGAATTGGGGTATGTTTATTTGTAGCTGATTCCAAAGGTTAACAACCACTTGACATTCGACGAATATGTGGGCTGTTGTTTCGATATTAGTAATACATACTGAGCAGTGCATGAAAGGCACTATGTTGAGGTGGTGAAGATATGAAGTTGTTGGAAGTCGATTATGGATAAATATCCAAAGGAAGTTAGTAATTTTTGGAGGTAATTTTAACTTCCATAACCATTGAAAAGTTGGCATACTTTGAGAAGAGTGTATGTTGGTATTATTTAGAGAGTTATAAAGAGATTGTACTGTAAATTTTCCATCTTGCATGAGTCTCCATATAATACGGTCATAAGCATATTGGTTTTGGGGGAAGTAGGTGCTAAATAAATATTTCATGATGGATTCTGGAATGGCATAGGATAGAGAAGATAAATTCCAAGAATCATTTGTGCGAAGAGAAGAGACATGTGCTCTCAATTCATGTTCCAGTAGTGGACCTTGTAGTAGTTGTCGTAGTGTGGTATTTGGTTTGAACCAAAAATCGTGCCAAAAATTAATATTGTTACCATTCGCAGGTTTTCATAGTATGCCCTGTTGACAGTAATGCCATTCTTGGATTATATTTTTCCAAGTAGTTGAGTGAGTGGAACGTGGAGAGAGTCTATTAGCATATTTAGAAATTAGAAACGAGGCCTAAAAGGATTTAGGTGAGTTAAAGAGCCTCCATGCAGTGCTTGCTAACACGGAGTTATTTTTTGCCTTAAGATTAGGAATACCCAGCCCCCCAGTATATTTTGGCGTGGTAATTCAATTCCATTTTATAAGGTGTAATTTTTTAATTGTAGTGGTCGATCCCTATAGGAAGTTTTTTTGATATTGATCTAGCCTATGGAGGATAGAAGAAGGCAGTTTTGCAAGTTGCGTGATATGTGTTGGAAGAGCATTGAGGGTGAATTTTATCAAGGTAATTCTTCCAGCTTTTGAGAGAAATTTTATTTTCCAGCCTGCAAGGCGTGATTTAAAGTTGTCGATTAAAAACTGATAATCTCTCGTACTGGATCGTGATGGGGATATGGGAAATCCTAAGTATTTTCAAATGTGGTGCCTTCCTTCATAATGAGAGAAGAAAGCACAAAGATCTTGTCTGCAGGGGTTGTGTTTTTTGAGAAGAATATTTTTTATTTTTGAAAGTTAATTTTTTGGCCTGAATGAGTAGTAAAGAAATTAAGGTGGTCAATTATGGAATAACATGATTTAGTAGTGATTTTTGTAGTAAGGATTATGTCATCCGCGAAGAATAAGTGCGAAATTGGCGGTCAATTATTAGAAAGTTTAATTGGGTCCCAAGTAGTGTAATCGACCCCAACGTTAATACTTCATGATAACATTTCCATACATAATAGGAAGAGATACGGAGATAGAGGATCTCCTTGTCTAAGGCCACATAATGGAGTGAAGTAAGGTGTGGGTGATCCATTTATGAGTATAGAGATGGATGAGGTAGAAATACATGACATTATTAGGTTAATAAGTGGTTGAGAAAAATGAAAAAAGATTAGTGCACTCTGTACAAAAGACCATTTCATACGATCAAATGCCTTTTCGAGGTCCAATTTAATTAAAGAGAGACCATGTTTGCCCTTAGTTTGGTTAAAGTATTTGAGTATTTCTTGGACAATAATTGCATTATCTGCCGCCCTTCGGGATGTTAGGAAACTAGATTGAGTTGGCCCAATTATACTTGGTAGATAAAGCTTGATACAATTAATGATTATTTTGGTACTTACTTTATAAATCGTATTGCAGAGGCTAATGGGTCGATCGTGGGTTAGTAGTGAAGCAGTTTGCTGCTTTGGTATGAGACATAAGTATATTTTATTGAGATATGTAGGGATGCATTGCATTGTGAAGATCTCATGGCACAAATTAAGCACTGATTCTTGCACCTCAGTCCAGTAATGCTGATAGAAATGTGGATGGAGGCCATCCGGCCCTGGGGCCTTGTAAGGTTTGAAAGAGTTTATGGAGTTCACAATTTCAATATTTGTGAGTGGTTTTGTAAGATCATTTGCAATGGAATTAGACAAAATTCCGTAATTATTTGTGAAAGATTTCATAGGAACTGAACACAAAGAGGTGGTGAACAAGCTACCAAAGTATGTTAAAACAGAAGAAGTAATATATTGAGAGTCAAATTGCCTGTTTCCTGATTCATTTTTGAAGGCATTAATTTTGTTTCACAATCGTTAAGCCAATTTATGCGCGATTTTAGTTTCCAAAAGTCTTCCTCCAATTTGAGAATATTATTAAATTCTTTGATTAAGTCTCTTTCAAGACTTTGAAGGAAAGAGCTTGTGGGGTAGTGTATGGATTGTTGAATGCCCCCAATTCGGTTGAGGACATTTCTTTTCCTTTTAAAGATATTGCCAAAAGTGGTTGTTGGACCTCGATTTGGAATTGATTAATGGCTGGAAGGAGGCAGTGATTATTTTGTCTCCAAACATTAGCTATTAAAGTTCTTAACGTAGGGTGGGAACTCCAGAAACTTTC
The DNA here is from genome assembly GCA_005239525.1 of Nicotiana knightiana. NCBI lineage: Eukaryota > Viridiplantae > Streptophyta > Magnoliopsida > Solanales > Solanaceae > Nicotiana > Nicotiana knightiana. Next base: position 83,976 of record ML420474.1, on the reverse strand, counting down.
AAAACGAAATGGCTTAGTAGAAATTGGAGTTGTGGGCAGAAGACTAAGCAGTAAGGGGCAGTGATCGGAGTGTGTTCGAGGAAGGTGTCGTACCAAGGCTTCTTGGAAAAAATTTATCAAAGAATAGCTAGCCAGTAGGCGATCAAGACGTTTCGTTATAGTGTGATGGTGATGACGATTATTTGACCATGTAAATTTACTACCACAGTACCCTAACTCTATGAGTTTGCATGCATTTAAACAATTAAGAAAATTATCTATTCTATTATTAATTATGCAGCATCCTCCAAATTTTTCATTGTCTCGTGTGACTTCATTGAAGTCACCACCCATCAACCAAGGGCCATCATAGCTCGCTGCTAGACATCTTAAATTTTTCCATAAAAGTTGTCGTTCATGCAATATAGGACTTGCATAAATAGCAGAAAATAAAAAAGTTTTGGCGAAGGTGCGTACCTCGATCATGAAGTGTAGCTCTTGATTAGTTAGTGATACTTCCTCTATTTTTAATGCTTGATCATCCCAAAGGATATCTATGCCTCATACGTTGTTGTATTCTGCCCCAACTGATGCTAGACCCGTAAAGTTAAAGTCATCTCTTAAGTGAGTGTGATCTGGGAGGTGTGTTTCTTAGAGACCCACCAGAGAGGGATGATGGTAATCTAGGAGTGAACGAAAATTATGCCTGAAGTCTTGTGAGCATGCCCCACGACAGCTCCAAACCAAGAAATTCATAAGAGAAGTGGAGGATGAGTTAGGATGAACCCTATGAACTGTCTGAGCTCCTAGAATCAGAGTCGGAATGACTATTAGAGCAAACTTGCCCACATCTGGATTTATAGTTGGTCGAAGTTTTAAGAGGCACTTTTTGAGATTTGGGGGACAATTCAGATAAATATTTTTTTGATAGTGCTCCTTGAGGACCAAGACCTGGGTTTCTGATAGGTCAAGTAGGTCCGTGCGAGACTCCCTTAATTATTCTGCTATGGCTGAGATCTCCTGCTGGGTCATTCCTAGAGGAATTTCCTGCATTGGAGGTGCTAGATGAAGCTCTAGAGGACTGACCGGAGAGAGTGGAGGTAAGTGCAGTGGCAGTTGGAGAGGAGATGGAGGTGGAAGCTGCATGGGATTGTAAAAAGTCATGTGTTGATGGATCCATCTTATGGGAAGCTGGGTTGGAGATTGTAGAGGATATAAGGGAAGTTCCCCTGGAATTTGGGGCATTTGGGGTGAGAGTGGAGGGGGATTCGACCAAGTCAGTGATTGTGGAAGCTGGGTGAATGCTTCCCAGCCTAGTTGCATCCTTTCCAGGACTATTTGTGCAATATCATATGGGTTCTGAATCATTACCAAGTATTTTTTGTCGTTGATCATTAGTGAGAAGGTGAGTGCATGGCCCAATAAACCCATTTCTAGCCATGATTGTGGTTGTGGAGGAGGAGGGTAAGGAGTTTGGGATGTGTAAATTCGGTGGTATGAAGGTTGATGAAAGTGTTGATGCGATTGTATGGGAGTTGGAACTGGGAGAAGGATATGGAAAGGAGGATGAAGAGTGTGATGGATATGGGTGCGTGTGTATGGGCAGTGTTGGTGGTTTGGAATTTGAAGAACTTTGTTTTGTAGGTGTAGGAGATGTTACATGCTTATCTTGGTTAGATATTAAAGAGAGATTTTGTGGGTCAGGGGTATTGGATTGGGGCGGTTTGTTGTGGGGTGGGCTAGTGGATATTAGAGAGGGTTAGGGAACATAATCATTAGGATCTTTGGGAATTGGATATATGAGTGGTGTGATGGAAGGGCTTTGGGGAGATGCAAAAGTAATATGTGTTAGGCTGTTTGGAAGATCTATGGGCTGAGTGTTGCCTGTGTGAAGGTTTGATGAGTTGAGTGACTCCACGTGGACGTTGGTGTGTAAATTGGATGAGTTGGACGAGTGGCATGCATGCATGCCAATAGGAGATGGATCTTTATTAGGAGATGTAGTTGAAGTAGGATTGGGTAACGGGGAAGGTAACGAATGTTGTTCATTATTATTTTTTATTTGTAATGATAGCATATTCGCAGTTGGATTAACCAAAATAGTGGTATTAGTAGGAGTTAATAATAGTTGTTTCATGTGATTTGCTAGAAAATGCACCTGTGTATCCCACCTTGGTCACCCCCTTACCTGGGCTCAAGACATGTGTCTTGGCAGTTGTGGTTGCATGGCTGGGTTTCCAATCGCGTTGGATGGTATCTCTTGGATTGGAAGGGTTAGATTTTCCTTCCGATTTTTGAAGGACTCGTGCATGAGTGGGAGATTGTCGTCTTGGAAAAGTAACAGTTTTCCATTCCTCATGTGCTGTCTCGACCAGTGCTGGAGTAGACGTATTAGGGTAGAGTGTAATGTGAGGAGAAAAGGGTGTGTTTGGGATGTAGGTGTTTGGGTGATTTAGTTGTTGAGAGGAAAGAATGGAGGAAGGTGAAGGACAAGTTATTATTTTATGTCCCAAGCAGCCACAATTTGTGCATAACAAATTAAGACCTTCATACCAAATTGTTTGGCGATGATTTCCTATGTAGACATGTGTTTTTAAAGGTTTTTCAATAAGAACTTCAATGTATATTCTTGCGTATCACCTCGTGATGTAGAAGATGTGCAATTATTCACCTTAAGTAGCTTCCCAATTTTCCGGCCAACCTTTTGAAGGATTTCCATGTCATAGAATTCTGTGGGAAGTTCAGGAAGAAGCAACCAAATTGCTGAGTAAGATAGTTGTGTCCTTGATGCAATAAATTTGGGCTCCCAGCGTCGCACAGTAAGGAGATGATTAAGCATAAACCATGACCCATCATGAAGAGCATGGTTCATGTTTTATTCTTTTGTGAACTTAATTAAGTAGAAATCAGAATCCAAATCAATAACATTAAGGGGTTCAATGGGCTGCCATAGGGTTTTTAGTTTCATTTGAAGGATCTGATGCTCTACTTTCTTGCCAAAAACTTTAACTATGACTGAGAATTTCCAAGGTAGATATATTCTAGATTTATCAGAAGAGGAAATAGGTATAAATTCCTCCGAGTTTATTGAGTCTGAACTCTCATCCGTAAGGTCTAGTTCGATTTGAGAGTTGTCATGAGTTAAAGAAGATTGTGGCACTAGGGTGTTAGATAAAAGAGTTTGTTTGTAAGATATCAGCCTTGAAGAAGGGGTGGTTGTATCAATTTGCATAGAACTAAGATCTGGAGGTTCTATGGTCGAAGATGGTGTATTCATGTCTAAGGTGAGGGGAAGTAGAGAGAGTTTTCCATCCCTTGTGTTTTTAACAAACTTCTTACTATCACTTTGTTTTTATCTAAAAGTTAAATATGTCTTATTCATCACATTATTCTTATCCAAATTCTTTTTTCTTTTATTTTTTCTTATAGTTATTGTATTATTTATTTATTTAATATTATTGTACTATAATATAATTTTTTTATTAGCTTAATAATTAAATCAATGTCTTGCTTATTATTTTTCTAATAGACTTTAATAAATATAAATGTTTTATTCTTCAAATCTAGTATATTCTAATTAGTTTTTATACTAATTTTTTTACTTATAACCAAATTAATATCATATTTTATTTTAAAATGTAAAATTGAATTAGTCTAAAATATTAATACATAAGTTATTTGATGATTATGTTCCAAATGTATTAATCTCTTATAAGTATTTTTGTATTAGATGCAATTAAATTTTCTTTTTTCTTTTTAGATTTAAGATACAAATTTAATTTTAATTTTCATTTAGTAAAATTACCTTTATCAGAAAGTTATTTTAAAATTTTAAAATCTTATTTTAATCATAAAAAAATAATTTCTTAATTGTCTGAACATATTATATGTATGTATAATATTTTTACTGTCATATTATTTTTTTACGTAATATTTTAAAAAATAAAAATAATATGAAAAAAAAGATTTCATCTCAAATTCAAATAATTCTTATCATTCTATTTTCTAAATTGGAGGGCATCTTCAAAAAATTATGCTACACATTCAAACTTAACTAACTACACTTTTAGATATTAATTATAGAAAAATATTTTCTTAGTTGTTTGAACACATTATATCTAAAAATTTTGTTTGTATTTTAATTTTTTTTTATAAATAAAACTTCAATTTCGTGATATTATCCGTAGTTTGAGCATTCTAATCATAGTTTAAACAATTTTCTAATTCCAAATTCAAATAGCCTTTCCCTTTCATTTCTAATAATAAATTTATAATAATTTAACATAATTTTTCTAATTTTTTTAATCCAATATATAGTCTTATTAAGTTTTATTTGGCTTTTCATTAACTTGTAATTTTCTTAATATCATTATAAACTACTATTCTTTAATAATATAGATAAATATATAATTTTCTAATCATAAAATAAATATTTATTTTGTTTTAAAAGTATTGCTCGAAAATTTTTAAATTATTAAAATGTTAATAATTATATATTTATTTTATTTTATTTTCTAAACTTATGATTTATAAATATCCTCACGTTATCTCTAATTTATTTCTATTATTCAATATTTTAGCTTTTTATTTTATCTATTAGACTTGAACTACGTGGACTTATCCATATTATGACTTTTCTTATCATAATATAAAAAACTTTCTCATCTCAAATTTAAATAAGTTTTTCTCTATGATAAAAAATCTAAATTTTATTTTTTCTCTATTTACTCTTTATTTTTTATATTATATTATTCAAAACCTAATATTATTACATTGTCATGTGGATTTTTACTAGCTTGTTTGAATTTAATATCGATTTCTACCACATTTATTCTAATATAATATAGATAAAAATAAAAAAACTTTCTCAAACTCAAATAAGTTTTATTATTCTATTTTCTAAATTTGACTGCATTTTCGAAAAATTAAGTTATGCTTTCAAACTAAAACTAACTGCACTTAATTCAAATATTAATCACAAAAAATATTTTCTTTAATTGTTTGAACACATTATATCTGAATGTTGTATTAAAAACGTATAAAATATTCATTTGCCTGATTTATCAATATTAATATGACTTTATTATTCTTGTTATTAAAATATTTTTTACTGATTATTTAAGTTTTTTCTCACCTTATAAATAGTTTATATACTTTATGTAAGATCTTATTTTGCTGCTTGACTTTATTTAATTTTTAAACTCAGTAAATATTTAATATCTTAAGTAAATTTTAATTTTATTTTATATTTAACTTATTCCAAAGTATGAATAGTCATAGGTTATCTCAATTTACGTCTTTCTACATTTTTTATTTTTCTATTATAATTTTAAATTAATTTATTACCTCCATATTTCTAGCTAATATTAAAAAAAATCTATGGGTGGATCAATATAGATATGGATATAGATACAATTGTACTTATAAATATAAATTTAAATGTAGATATGTAGATTAGATTTATCTAAGATCTATTTAGATTAAATACACCTACCATAACTGAATTACACACAAATCTTGTACTAAATAAAGAATTATTATTTCAACTTAAAATTAATGTGTAAGATTTTCAACGAAATTTTAATTGATTCTTGCTCAAAAAAGGATACCTACCATAACTGAATTACACACAAATCTTGTACTAAATAAAGAATTATTATTTCAACTTAAAATTAATGTGTAAGATTTTCAACGAAATTTTAATTGATTCTTGCTCAAAAAAGGATACCTACCATAACTGAATTATACACAAATCTATATTATATATACCTATAGTTATAGTATATTGATTTGCTTAATGAAAATTGCATCCTTTTTTTTTGTGTACGTGTCACGACCCAAAATGCATTAAAGGTCGTGATGGCGCCGGACACCGCTGTCAGGCAAGCCAACACTAACTAGTTAATTAAATTCTCATTTTAATATTTTTGAAATCATTTCTTTTCCTTACATTTAGCAATAAATAATGAACTTCACCGAGTAAATAATAATGTCTTTAACCACTTTTCAATACTAACTAATCTCATATACATCCCAAAATCCGGTGTCACAAGTGCATGGAAAATTTCTAGGAAATAAAATGTAATACGATAACCGTTCGGAATACAATTGGACAGTAGAAAAAATACAATAATACTCTGAAGGAGACATTGCTGGCTGCGGTAGTCTTGAGAGGTGCAACTCACCTAAGTCTCCGTATCAGCCATGCTGCTGCCCATACTAGGCCACTAGACATACATGTGCTTGTGCAACAAAAATGCACATCAAGTGTAGTATGAGTACAAATAACGTGTACCAAGTAAGTATCTCGTCTAACCTCGAAGAATTAGTGACGGGAGGTCGACTTCGAGACTTACTAATGGTCCAAATATGAAAATACCAAAATGTGTAAAGAGTGGATTTTATAAGGTAATTACAAACTCGATAAGCATGAAGCAAGGTAAACAATTCTTTTGATAATAAGAGATTTGCAAAAAAAATTCATATTTCATCATTTTTCAATTTACTTCAGGCCAGGGTGGCAATATCATTATTTACAAATTTCAAAGCAAGCAATACAAGCATGCGCAAATCATGTCGAGGTCGTATGGTGCGATCCAACATAATAATAAAATGTGCACTGCCAGAGGGTCGAATGGCGCGAATCATAGTTGTATCTATTACCCCGCTTGCGAATCATACATACGACACGGTCAAATGTAAATACACACATTCAAAAAGTCAATCAAGAATTCACCAGAGAATATTTATCCAAGGAAAAGTCAATTCTCTTTTCACGATTAAGAAAAATGAAGTTTAACTTATTTAGAAATTCATTTACTAATTTTATATGATTTAAGCAATTTAAATTATCAATAAAGTTACAAATATTTCAAGTATATCATGCTTTTGGGTCCTAGACTACCTGGACTTAAGCACAATAGTAGCTACGCACGGACTCTCGTCACCTCGTGCGTACGTAGCCCCCACAAATAGTAGCACATAATTAATTATTTCACCTATGGGGACAATTCCCTCTTACAATGTTAGAAAGGAGACTTACCTAGGTCCGAAGTTCCATAGCCGGTTTTTCAAACAACTCGACTGATGCCCAACACTCCAAAACTCGCTTTCGCTTTATTAACATTCACAAGTTTTTAATCCTCCTCCGACATCGTAACATTGAGTAAAATGCTCATATGCCACCAACAAATTGATATCTACAATTAAAATCTCAATTACAATCAAAATATGACTCAAAAGTATTTATCAATATCCATTTTGGCTCACAAGTTGGCTACAAGCCTCCAGCTCAACTCGTCTAATAGGTTCACTTACTAGCACATTCAACTCCACTTTTATCATTTAATACCCATTTGAAGTCATCAATGATAGTACATTAATTCTCCAACACCGTCAAATTACTATTCATCGTCTTCCTTAACCAATATTTCCATAATATTCAATTTGGTGATTACTTAGTTGAATACTTCCAACTAAGCTAGAAAATGATTCCATAGGTTCATAGCATCCTTTAATTTCATTTCTAAAAACACTATTTATCTCTCCTTCATTTTCTCAAGAACACTATTCATGCCATGAACTAGGGTTCATAAAATCAATTATCCAACCATAACAACTTGAAACAAATTTTAGAATTACTCTCACTGACTCATAAGAAATGAGCTTGAAGCATTAGTGTTGCTTTCCTGAAGTTTTTCCTTAAAAATTCATGTTTGGAAAATTTGGTGTTCTTTAACAACTTGCAAAATTTCTAGGGATTTCAAAGATTAATGATGTTAATACTAGTGTTAATAGGATGTTGTTAACTTAAAATATCCAATAAAACTCGCCTTGTATTGTTAAGTAGTCCCCAAGGTCGAATCCACCATGAAAGAACTAATCCCTAGCTCAACAAAATCCTCAAAAATGGTTGCTGCCTGTGATTGCCTTATATAGGCACATGTGCTTCATCGAGTTGTACCTTGCATTGTGTAGGTTGTACCTCGTATTACAAATTTTTCCCTGATGGACACCTTTTATTAAAACGTCTATAACTCCTTGTAGAAATATTCAAATGACAAACGGATTGAAGCGTTAGAAACTAGACTCAAAGATCTTTCATTTGATAGATTTTCCATCATATAAATCCTTATATATTTTGAGATATAAGCTTCCAAAGTCGGCTCCACGCATCAGAAATTTCTGGCGAAACTGCTTTACCAGAATTCATTCAATCGATTATAGCTTTTTGTACAAATGTCCAAATGATCAATGGTTTAACTTTATGGAAACTAGAATCAAAGGGCTACAACTTTAAGTTTTGATAATTTTCAGGTTACTTATAGATTTCTAAGTGTGAGCTTCCAAAGTCAGCTCTACGATGCACCATTGCTGTCCAAAACAGCTTTTGCAGCAGAAAATTCCAGCAATTTTTTTTTGTCCGAAATCCATTCCGTTAACCTTCCGAAATTTACCCGAGGCCCTTGGTACCTTAACCAATTATACCACATTTCCCAAAATACAATACAAACTTAGTCGAGGCTTCAAACCACGTCAAACAACACCGAAATTACGAATCGCGCATTGAATCAAATTATGAGTTTTCAAATCTTTGAACTTCTATATTTTGCGCCGAAACATATCAAATCAATCCGGAATGACTTCAAATTTTGCACACGATTCATAAATGACATAATGGAGTTGTTCCAATTTTCAGAACCGGATTCCGATCCCGATTTTAAAAATCAACTCTCGGTCAAACTTTTCAAAAATCTTCTATTTTTCAACTTTCACCAAAATGCGCTGAATTGTCCTACGGACTTCCAAATCTAAATCTGAACATGCTCCTAAGTCCGAAATCACCATACGAAACTATTGAAATCTTCAAAATTCCATTCCGGGGTCGTTTGCTCAAAATCAACCCTTAGTCAGATTCTTCCAACTTAAAGCTTCCGAAATGAGAATTCTCTTTCCAAATCCACTCCGAACTTCTCGAATTTCAATTCTGACCATGCGTACAAGTCATAATACTTGAAGTGAAGCTACTCATGGCCTCAAACTGCAGAACGACACACCAGAGCTCAAAAGAACCGACCGGGTCGTTAAAGTACGTCCAAAAGAATATACTTTGGTCATTAAAAAGAGAACATTTTTAGTTTAATTAATTCTTTCTTAAAATTTTTAGTCTATTTTCTTTAATATATATAGATGTAAGATATAAAATATTTATTTAATTAATTCTTTCTTAAAAAAGAATACCTACCATAACTAAATTATACACAAAATTTAATTAAAGATACCTATAGAGTAATGTACATGATACCCATATTAATGATATTGTTCGCAAATAAGGTTAGATACAAAGCTTGTACTAAATATATAATTATTATTTCAACTTAAAATTAATGTGTAAGATACAAAACGAAATTTTAATTGATTCTTTCTCAAAAAAGGATACATACCATAACTGAATTATACACGAATTTAACTAAAGATACAATTATAGTATATTTGTTTGGTTAATGAAAATTGTATCCTTTTTTGTGTACGTCTAACAGATTCTCCTTTGGTCATTAAAAAGAGAACATTTTTAGTTTAAATCTTAAAATAATTGGCTTTGATTAATTAAAGAATGAAATTCAACTTACAGAAAATCTTGGACTACTACTTCCATTAAATATGTTTCCATTTATAATTCAAATTTTTTATGTTGTCTTAAAATTACCAAGTGACTTCATTTTAGCTTGCCACTTGACTTAACCACATGCTTCACTGCTCTCCTTTTAATATAATATAGATAGTGGAAATAAATATTAAAAAATAATACTAGATAAAAATCGGGCAACATAAAAAATCAGTTGGTCAATTGAAAGCAATTGCATTCGCTAGCCAAAAAGAGTATAAAATATATTTTTCATATATATATATATATATTATATATTTTATCGGCTATTATTTTTGGGAGAAGCTAAACATATACGTTTCTCTTAAAAATTTGGTTTGAGACAAGATACATTCTATAAAAATTTAGAATTTCACTAATTATATGAATTGTGAAAATTGTGCTTTAAAAGAGGTTAAGGTGGCAGGAAAATAATGAAAATGAGAAGATAAAAGATACTATATATCTTATGTTAAATAAGTCTTGACTCTCAGAAAAGTCTCTATAAATCCCGACAAGCTATACCCAAATTACACGAATTAGTTAATTGATGTTTGTAAAATATAAACATTAAGTTATAGATACTATTACGGGAAATGCTTTGAAACATGTGACGTCAACTAGGAAAGAGTTAGTGTGGATGTTTTTAAACAAGATCGATTATCTTTCTGTAAAAATTAAAGTGAAAAAAGAGAGAGGCAATTTAGCAAACACAAGAGTAACAACATTGTACCCACTTTTGTTAGATTAAGGTGAAAAATGGACGATTAAGGATTTGAAGGAGAGGGAGGGCTGATGTCCTCTCAGAGAATTTTTCAGTGTAAATCTAACTTAAAAACTGGTCTTTTGGTCACAAATTAAGGGCCAGGGACCAAGAATATGACAATTTCCTACAACCTCATTTGATATGTCTTAAGCTGGGTTGGACTTGGGGGCTTTTCCAATCCGGTTAGTCATTCAAAAAATTGACCACTTCAAATTAAAATAAAAACTGTCTTTTCGTAGATTTTTTTTTTCTTCTTCATGAGATTTGGTAAATTATTCATAACCATCAACTAAAGCTCAATGCATCAGATTGGTGCACCTCATAGGACGCCTTTACGCTGCACCCAGTTTTTACAATCAAAGCTTTTGAAATTTTGCTCCGATTCTCACTCAAAGCATGAAACTTTGGGAGAAATTCAAAAATAGCTAGATTTATAAGTGGTCATTCAAAAATAATCACAATTTCAAAAGTAATCGAAATTTAGCCACTTTTCATGTAAGGATAAATTTGAATGAAAACACTGCTCAAAATTCGGAAAATACTCCAACATAATATACTTCCAGCATAAGTATAGTGGAACTCTAGTATATTATACTGGAGTTTCAATATAATATACCGGTCCAACATAATATGCCGGAAGTTCATACACAGGTTTTCCAATCTCCAGTATATTATGCTGGAACTTTCCGCGTGTTTGAGTTCCGGCATAATACGCTGGAAGTTCATACACAGATGCACCAATTTTCAGTATATTATGCTGGAGCTTTCGGTGTTGCAGCAAAATAATGACTATTTTTCACTGACTTTACAAATGCTGGCTATTTTTGAATGACCAGTCCAAAAACTCTAGCCCATGCTATTTTTACTTAAACTTTGCACCAATTCTCCCTAGCATGAACCTTGTACTAGGGGTGTATAAACCGAACCGAAAAACCGCACCAAATCGAAAAGTCAAACCAAACCGATTAAAAAACTCGACGTGGTTTGGTTTGATTTGGTTTGGTATTGAGTAAAAAAACCCGAACCAACCCGACATATAAATATATAATTTTTATATATACTTTTAAGATTTTATATAGAATTTTCTTTAAAAAAATATCTAGAAATATTTGGGATTCTCTTGCGGGATATAAATTTTAATAGAATATGAAGTGCTCCCTATTTATTGACCTTAAATAATGAGTTTTATGATCACTTTCTTATCAAGTGTTACTGAAATGCGTATATCTCTTTGTTCTTTCATATTCATATCATATGTTAAGATCTATTAAATTCTTATATTCTTTTCGAATGTGAAGTGGTTATCAATATTTAGGTATCATATTAATTTTTATGTTTAATTACTAAATTCGGTTAACCTGAATGTGTATATCAACAGAAAATTTTGGCGGACGACTAAAAATATAACAATTATGTGTTACTAATAGAATTATTTCATAAGAATATTTTAATTGATAATATGTTTGTTAATTTTTTATATTTTTAGTAAATATATATTTAATTATCAAATATTTAAAAAGGTAAGATTGAAATAATATGTAAGTAACAAAAAACCCGAAAATCCGAAAAACCCGATAAAACCGAACCAATTCAAACCGATATAATTGATTTGATTTGATTTTGATAAAATCCGAACCAACCTGGTCCATGTACAACCCTACCTTTGTACTAAAAAGATGATTGACCCAATGTGGTACCAATGCTATCAAAGCATTCTCAAGTGAATCGTTTGGTTTTGTTTTAATGGTTTCTGATAATCCAATATGTGTCTCAATCTAAACTTAGAAGTCATTGTTAATCGACTTTCATTTAGGCAAATTCAGCAGATTCTCAAACAAGAAACCCAGAGGCAACAAAAATAGACGTAATGATGAAACAAGCCAAAATAGCAAAAATAGAAGAGATCCCTAGAACACTTCATACAAAATCTTATTCCTTAAAGCATGTCATGCAATAGGGAAGATAAGATACTACACTACATCTCAAGAGGAGCTTATGTCTCAAAAGCAACAACCAGAACACCAAGCTTCCATCACAAGTCTTTAAAAGATAATAAAGACTATTACACTTTAAAAATGGTAAACCAGCTATAAGAGGCAAATATCTAAATAAACATGTTCAGTTCAGGCCTGCTGAAAACATTGTTTTCTTCATCTTCCAGAATGGGATAAGCAGCTACAAGTGCATCCTGAGCGCCAATGTACAGCGAATTGTAAATCTTCCAGTACACTTCCCTAACTTTCCTTGCTGGATGGAACAATCCCTGCAGACAGTAGTTAAGGATTACGGCCGCTCCGAGTGCAACCCTCATTCCTTCAATGGCTTCCATAACTGCATTAATCACATGTGGAGAAGTCTCAAAAATGTTTGGCCAGACGTAGTTCAAAAGGTGGACGAGCGCATCTTCACATCCAAGACCAGCAACTCCAAGAGCCATGTGCTTCACAGCAGAGGCAGCAGTCTGCCTGTGCACGAGATCTCTGTCCATTAGAGCATCTTCCAACAATGGAGTCACAGCATATATATAGTCCTTGCCCATTTCTCCAATGTACTCAAAAAGGAAGGAGAGAGATTTCAAGACACCATTCTGGACATTAAGCTCTGGCACGCGATATTCGTTCATCAAAGCAGGCAAGACTGTAAAGGGAGAACAGGTTTCAGCAACAATAGCAATTGCAACAGTGGTGCAGACACGGTTCTGACGTTCCTGCACCTTAAGATTGTTCAACAATGTTGCAAGCACATCCTGAGGCCCAATAGCTTTAGCAATGTACCCAAATGTGTTCACTGTTGCTCGACGGATACCTTTCTTGTGGGCTTTAAGCATCTCGAGAAGCTCAAAACAAATTCTCATCCATTCCCTTGCAGGAACAAATTCAGCTCCACGATCTGCAATTCGACCAACAAGGTCAATACAGTTCTCCTGGACTTTCTCGTGACGATTCTTCAAAATTGGTGTCAACCGAGGAAGCAAGTCCTTAATTGGAGGTGTCATCTTGGTCATACCAATAACATTCACAATAGCCTTGAGAGCCCCCAGAATAGATCCTAGAACTTCTGGGTATTCTTCTCCCAAGTACTCATACAAGACAACACCAAGATGGCCCATTAGTTGCTCTTCCCCACACTGCTTCATAACCACTGCAATTCTGGATATCAAATCTGCAGCTTGCTGTCTCACTTTTGCACTCTTGTTGTTCAGTCGCCATTTTATGGTACCACAAATCTGAGGAAGGTATGGTTTAACTCTTTGGCCAAGTGCATTTACAACAGCACCAAATCCGTTAAGCATCACATTGGCATCGTCACTGGTCTGCTCTTGGAAGGCATAAAGGATTCCATCAATTAAAAGCTCTTCCAATCGAGCATCAATATCAGATGCACCAAGATTTGCAACCACCTTCTCAATGGTCTCCATGACCATTCTTCGGTATGGTTCACTTTCATCTTTGAGGTCTTCCACAATTCTCCCAACTATATCAGCTACACCAACTTTGTTCGCTATCTCCACAGTGGTTTCAACAAGCTGCTTGTAGTTTCTGCGGTCCAAAGCCATTCTTCTGACCCAGAAGTTCCTAAAGAACTCTGGAAGTATGTCTTGGCGGATGTAATCCGGCTCCACACCTTCTGTACTCACACACTGCTTCACCACTTTCAACACAATTTTCTTCATCTCCTCGTCAGGTGATTGAAACTCACGAATAAGAATAACCATAACTTCTTTGGTATAGTAGCTGGCATATACAGCATCCATAAGAGGAATGATGAAACCTATAGCCTTTAAGAAGGCAGCCAAAACCTTGCCACGATGTGATCTAATACCCTTCCATAAGGGCTTCAAAACTGAATCAAAACTCTCAATACCGTACGGTGCAGCAGCTTCAGCAAGAGCAGCCAGAGAAAGAGCTGTGATAGTTCTGACCTTCTGGTTCTCATCATTGAGACCATGTTCAATAATTTCCACCAAAGACCTCAAATGTGGAAGAACAGCACAACCAATGAGAATAGCGATCTGCTGAACAATCTTAATACCCGTATGACGAGCCTGCCAAGACTTCTTACTCTGACAAACTGCTTTCAGGAACGGCAGCAAAGCAGGAATACCGAGTGCAGACGCTACAACACTAAAAGCTCGAGCAGTTGTGTTCCTGACATACTCATCAATATTGTCAATATCTGGACGCATGGCAGCAATCATAGTCGCCAAGCCAGCTGCCTTGCTAAGATTAGATATAATTTCCCTTCCTTCAACACGAGCATAATAATCTTCATCAATCAGAAGAGGTTCAATCACGACAAGAATCTTGTGCACATATGGGCGAACCAATTCATCCAATTTGTAGAGTACCCGATCAATAACTTTAACCAGCAAGTGCCTTTCTTGGTCTTCCAGTGTGGGTTGCATGAGCAATGGCAAAATTCGATTAAATAAGGGCCCCGCACCAAATTCTCTGGCCTTGTCAGTAAGCTGTCTCAAAGCAGTTTTCCTCTGAGGGGGTGTGCCGTTTTTAACCTTGAGCAAAAGCTTCATAATCTTCCGCTCCTTCTGTTCATCGGGAGACAACTCCTCTTCATCTTCCTCGTTCAACAAGGAACCAAAATACTGGTAATCCTCAGGCTTCATAAATGGCAAACCACCAGGCATTTCTTTTGGTACATCAAACTGTTGACCCCGATTTTCCTCAGGAATAGAATACAAGGGAGTCCCTATAGGAGTAGGTGTAGCAAGCAGCTTCCTGGCAGGTGTTCTAATGGGAACATAAGATGGTGGAGGCTCCAAAATCTTATAACCTTCCTGAGGAAACATTGCATCAAGCTCCTCATCAGTCAAGGGCCGATTTCTCTCTTCAATGTCCTTCTCCCACCTCATCAAATTGTATTGTTCAGGAGTCATCGGACCACGCAAATTGATGGCCCCAGGGGTTGGTGTAGCTAATTCAACTCCCCCAACAGGAGTAACACCTGGTGTATAAGCTGCTGCCGGGGTAGCACCTGCCATGGGAGTTGCACTTCCCATAGTGGCTGGAGTCTCATCCCACCTTGACCTCTGTCTTTTAGGTGTGGGGGTAGCAAGACCTGCCAGCTTCGGTGTAGCATCCCAAGACATACCAGCTGGGGTTGCTCCTGGAGTAGCACCACCGGCAGGGGTAGCATCAGAATCAGCAACCCTACCAGGCGTGGGAGTCTCATCCCACCTATTCTTCTTCACTGAAGGAGTTGCATCACCGACTCTGCCGGGTGTCGGGGTTGCATCCCACCTCCCAATGCCAGGAGTCGAGTCAGGCAAATCCCAATCTGACCCAGCTTTGGCCTTCTTAGCACCACTATCATCCTGAGATTGGTCCCACCTATTCCTCCTCTTCTGAGCTGGCTTCTCAACCTCCTCCTTCTTATCCGCTGCCTTCTCCTGCTCTTCTTTCTTCTTCTTCGCAATCTCCTTCATCAACTCCTCCTTTTGCCTCTTCAAGGCCTCCTCCCTCATGACATCCGCATAGGTCCTCACTTCCGGCCCCGGGGTCTTATCCAAAAAGGGATCATTCCTCTCGGGGGAAATCACACGATTCAACCTCCTCCTCCTATAATCATCCTCCCTATCAATAATCTTACTCGGTTTGTTAAACCCCGTTGGCTCATCCTCTTCCCCAGCCCGCGGGGCCTCCTTGAAGAACTGTTTCGGAGCAGTGAAAGATGCCATCTTCCTAGCAACCTCATTCTCCATGTCGAAAGTATCATCATCATCATTCACTGGTATCGACTTCTCATAACCCTCAAATCTGTTGGTATTATACAGATCAGTATCAAAAGTCACCGAATTCATAGAAGCGAGCTGCTCCTCCATCTTCTTCCTCTCCTCTTGCGTCTTCTGAATCTCATCATCCATTCTTATATGCTCAATCAACCAAAAGTTCCTCCAACACCCGAGACTTCAAAAACCCTAACCCTAACCCTAATTGAAGATTTATCGAACCACCAAATGTTATGCTGAATCAGGATAAACAAAGGAATATGCTGATATTCACTAATTAAGCACCTGAATTCACAGAGGAAATTTAACAAATAATAAGAATGTTAGCAACCATACAATATTATCAGTTTGAATATTAATACAAGTTCAAAATCAACAGCAAGAAACAGATAAACACGATAGGATAAAATTTAGGGATTTTAATTTATAGAAGAATATGAAGAATACCTGATAGAATAGGATATTATTCCGAGCTCTAGTAGGAGAGGCTAATGCTCGCCGGCGTCGTGGAGTGGAGGTTTTACTATATGTTGAGAGCGAGATACGATTATATGAAAGTTGAAAGATCCGTACACCGCTTCCGGAGGGTCGGTTCTGTGGACTACCCGACCCGTTGAAGGTGGGAAATATGTAAATAATTTGGCTAAGTAAGGATAAAAATTAGTACGTCTCAATTCAAATTAATTGAAATCCAATTTCACTATTTATTATCGCTTCATTTAGATTTTAGAATTATATTAGATATTCATAATGTTATGTTGGTTGCATAAAGGGGTTTGGGGTTGGGGGTGGGGAGGAATCCGCACATATTATTGCTACTTCTAGTTTGCCCCAAAAGTGTTTTGGTTGGAGGCGTTAAGCTTAATATTTGCATAATTATTACAAGACTTTGTGTGTTATCTATATCCATCGTATCTATATCCATATTTATATCTATCTATTATAAAAGTATAACATTATAATATTAAGCATAATAACTCATAATAAAAGAACATAATCGAAATTCCAGATATTAGCCTTATAGTCTTATGAGTTTTAGGACATAATATTACACGTCAGAATTACTACATGATTACCTTTAGGAATCTTATTAGTATAATTACTTTCGGACTGTCTAATTCATATAAAATTGAACCAGTAATTATCTTTAGTCATGTAATTTTATTACTTTTAGGATATACTTCTTAAAAATTTCTAGTACTAATTTAATTTGAAAACGTATTATAATGTCCTATTACTAACTTAATTTGAGAATGTATTATATTGTCTAAATCTATTTAGAAAAAGGAGAGCTTATATTATTGTAAAAACTTAAATACAATATTAACATATCAAAATAACCCAAAAATATTAAGCGGAAGAACTCATAGGCAAAGGACATAACTATAATTGTCACGACCCAAATCCATAAGGTCGTAATGGCGCCAGACAGCATTGCCAGGCAAGCCAATCATTAATTAATTGAAATAATTTCCTGTTTTTAACATTTATAAAAATCATTTCCTTCCACTTTATTACATATTAACTAAATAAAATATGTCGAGTAAAACAATAGTTTGAATATTCCATATTTGCAATTATATCCCAACACATTCCAGAACCTGGTGTCACAAGTACATGAGCAATTTCTAAGAATTTATATAATCATTACAAAGCTTGTCCGAGATACAAGTTAGACAAGGAATTTAAAATGAAAATAAATACAGTACGAGGGAGACTCTGTCAGCTGCGGATCGCCTCCGGATGATGCAGCTCGCCTAAGTCTCCGAATCCTCCACATTGCTATAGAAGTACATGTGCAATAAAATGCATAGCAAGTGTAGCATGAGTACAAAAATAACATGTACTCAGTAAGTCGCCCGCCTAACCTTAGAGAGGTAGTGACGAGAAGTCGAATTAAACACTTACTAAGGGCCAGCAAATTAGTCAACAGTAGAAGATGAACACGATAGGCATGTAAAGGTAGTAAAGCAGCATATATATAAGGCACTGAAATCCAAGTAAATACTGAAAGTAAACAAACAGTTACCACTTTCTCACCACTTTCTCATATATTCCCAAATACCTTAAATAAATAATTTCCTCTTTGTTTTCCCCCAAATATCATAAATCAACAATTACTTTTTTATTTTCCCCCAAATATCTTATCACTTCAAAAATCATGAAAAACATTTAACAGTTTAGCATGCGCATACGGGATAAGGACAACAGACCTGAGCCGTCATAATAATCAACTCTGTGCACTGCCGAGGATCGAATGACCCATACCAAAAGTGCACCTCTCAATAAAATACTCATGTCTATGCACTGCCGAGGATCGAACAGCCCGTACCAAAAGTGCATCTCTCAATATAATAATCATGTCTATGCACTGCCGAGGATCGAACAGCCCGTACCAAAAGTGCATCTCTCAATATAATAATCATCTTTGTGCACTGCCGAGGATCGAATGGCCCGTCCCATAAGTGCACCTCTCAATATAATAATCATGTCTATGCACTGCCGAGGATCGAACGGCCTGTACCAAAAGTTCATTTTAAATCCGTCGTGGTGTACGGCCCCGCTCCCATGAGAGTGTGGGAAATAACACTCTGCTCGTGGAATGTAAATTACGAAGCGGTCACATGCAGACATGCACAATCAACAATCCACCCCGAATACGTCGGGAACACAAATACTCAAGTAAATAACCGATTTCTCTTTTTTAAAAACCACAAAATAGTATTTAAATCCTTTTTCGAAATTCACTTGCCAAGTTTATATAATGTTTAATAATACAACCTTATCCAGAAATACAATTGTCCGCGAAGGAAAATCAATTCTCTTTTTAGATGATTAAGAAAATAAACTCTAATCTTTCTTAGTCATTCGATTACAATTTCGATTATATTAGCAGTCTAATATTACAAACAGAATCACGGGTTCAACAGGTAAGGCATGCTAGTGGGTCCTAGGCTACCCGGACATGGCATAATAGTAGCTACGCACGGAATCTCGTCACCTCGTACGTACATATCCCCCCACATATAGTAACACATATTTAATTAGTTCATCTAGGGGGATAATTCCCGCTCACGAAGTTAGAAAGGAGACTTACCTCGCTCCGAAATTCCATAACCGGCCTCCAAGCCCTTTCGACGACTCAAATCATTTCACAACACTCCGAAACTATCCAAACAATGACAAACCAATGAAAATATACTCTAATATTTGTAACAATTCCAAATTACATACTTTCCCAACCCCGCTTAGTGAAATGACCAAAATGCCCTCGGGCCCATGGGCCCGAAAATTCAAAATTTCTCGAAGATACATTCTACCATAGCTTTAATAGTTCAATTATACAATTTACTCAAATATTCATGCTCAATTCGTGGCTAAATTCCAATTTACCAAATTTCTAGGTTTCCTTCAACATTCCCAAATTTTCCTCAATTTCCTATACCAAATCTATGTAATAATCTTGTATTTAATTCAAAAACGTGAAGAAATTACTTATCTTGACAATGCATGAAGAAATCCTCTCTTTGAAGCCTCCCAAGATCGCCCATAGCATATGAAAATAGATGGATAAATGTCCAAATTCTCGCTTAAAAACAATCTGCCCAGGCCTATTTCCGCACCTGCAGTCCCCTTGTCGCACTCGCGCTTCCGCATGTGTGCCCAAATCTCCCGCACTTGCTGCCTCCATGTCTCTAGCCCAATTTTGCACATGCGGCTCCCTTAGCCGCACCTGCGGCCAAATCCTCGTAGGTGCGGTCACACCAGATGACAGCAACCTCAACCTTCTTCAAACTCCCAAACTTGATCCATTAACCACCCAGAATCCACCCGAGGCCCCCAGTACCCCGTCCAATTATACCAACATGTTCCAAAACATAATGCGGACTTGCTCGATGCCTCAAATTACATCAAACAATATCGAAACGACTAACCGCACCCAAATCCCAACTTTATGAACTTAGAAATTTCTAACTTCTACATCCGATGACGAAACCTATCAAATCACGTACGATTGACCCCAAATTTTGCACACAATACATATTCAATATTACAGACCTTCTCCAACTTCCGGAATCTCATTCCGACCTTGATATCAAAATTTTCACTTCCGGTCGGATTTCTCAAAAACCTTCAAATTTCTATCTTTAGCCAAATGACTTCAAAATGACCTCCGAACATCCGAATTCATTTCCGATCGCGCTCCCAACTCCAGAATCACCATACGAAGCTATTCCCGGACTCGGAATCCCAAAAAGACATCAACATCACTGAAATGCGCTTCAAGACAAACTTAGGAAATTTCTTCAAAAATGATGACTTCCACAATATGCATCGAAACGCCCCCGGGTTATCCAAAACCTGATCCAGACATACGCCCAAGTCCGAAATCATCATATGAACCTGCAAGAACCTTCAAATCTTGATTCGGAGGTCGTTTACTCAAAATTCCAATCTTAGTCCATTTCTCCCACTTAAAACTTCTGAAATAAGAATTTTCTTTCCAAATCAACTCTAAACTTCCCGAAATTCGGTTCTGACCATGCCTACAAGTCATAATACCTGAAACAGAGCTGCTCATGACCCCAAACTGCTGAACGATGCGCTAGAGCTCAAAACAACCGGTCGAGTCGTTATAATAATGACCTTCTTTTGGGCTACAATACCTTCTATGCTAATTTTTAATATTTAAAATTTTAAATTTAATAAATTTTATCTATTAAATTCTTATTAAAAATATGTAGGATGGTTTAATGAAATCAATTTCATAAGATCCTCTGTACCACTCCACAATGTCTAATACCAAGAAAAAATAAATATAATATTAAATTGACTGCATAAGGAGTGGAAATTGAGAAGAAAAAAAAACCACACAATAATATATTTTTATATTATATTTGAACTATTTTCTTACTTTAATCAATTTTTTGCGTAATATTAAAAAATATCCAATTATTAAACAACAACTAAGAAAATATTTGAAAATATAAATGTGTGAGAAAGAGAAAAAAAATAGTTGGTAAGAGTAAATACCAT
Source organism: Nicotiana knightiana (assembly GCA_005239525.1). Taxonomy (NCBI): domain Eukaryota; kingdom Viridiplantae; phylum Streptophyta; class Magnoliopsida; order Solanales; family Solanaceae; genus Nicotiana; species Nicotiana knightiana. The sequence goes on along the minus strand of ML420474.1, from coordinate 62,805 downwards.
TAATGATTCTACAAACATAACAATCTAAAAGTGAAATATCATATCAATCTTTTACTCTTTGAAAATAAAATTTATGTTGGATAAAATTATAATCAAGATTAAATATTTAAAACAAGAGATGAACTGATATTAAGATGTGAATCAACATAGAATAAATTATTTTTTATTTTAAAATCAAATAATTAAATATTTTAATTAATTATTTAGCAAGAGAATCCAATTCAATTATTTTTTAAATTCACCATGTTAGTAAAATTCTTATTCAAGTTAAAACAAATCTTATAGTACAAAAATTTATTACATAAAAAGAGCGTTAAAACACAAAGTAAAAATGTTAGTATATTATTAAGAATCAAAATGCTATACAAGTGTGTGAGAAAGCACAATCAAAGCTAAATCATATTCAAGAACAAGCTTTCAAAACTATATTATAAAGAGTCGACCTGGTATAACGAGATTATTCTTTGTAGATGCCTTCGGCGGAATCGAAATATTTCTATATCATGCATTAGTTGCAAATATCATATCAAGAGGCATGACGCTGTTAGCAATAATAGCAAGTGGTGTACCAACAACGATTTTATTGTGAGGCCACCCACTTTAGATTTGATGTACCTTTTCAAACAACTTAAATAACCATCACAAATACATCAAAGCAGAGTAATTGTGCAAAATTTATAAGGAAAAAAAATTGATAATATGGGATGAAGCACTTATGGCTAAGCGTCAAACGATCGAAATAATTGCCCGGAGTTCTAGAGATATATTGGATATTAATGAACTGTTTGGTGGAAAATTAATGGTTTGGAAGGTGATTTCTGTCAAGTACTACTCGTTGTTCCAAAATCGACAAAAGCAGAGACTGTAAAATCTAGCTTGCCAAAGTTATACTTTTGGCCTCAAATAAAAAAGATTCAACTGATAAGAAATATAAAGTAAGAACATATCCAATATTCAGCGTCTTCTTGCTTCGTGTCGGAAACGAAGAAGAGCATTCTAATTTGGTTCGTCTTGAACACTTAGTTAGCAATCCCAATGGTAATGGTAGTACATTTAATAAGAGAAAGATTATTAGATTAAAATGCAATTTGTGCAAATCACATGATAGAACTAAAAAGATATCTTAGCTAGCAGAAAGAATATGTTGATCAACTAAATTAAGGTTGATTATAAAATTTTATAATAAAAACAAAATGTTCAGTTTTTGACAACAGAAAATGATACCAATAATTACTACCAAGAAGAATGCTTAAATACTTTAATACCTAATGACCTTCTACCCTACATGTTTGTTGTCAAGTTTATTATTTCTTATGTATGTTAATGTTGCCGTATATATAATAGACTAAGTTAAAATTGATCTTGTCATGACCCAAAAATCTACTGGTCGTGGTGGCACCTAACCCAATCCGCTAATTAAGCCAACTAATAACTATCTAATTTCAATGAAATTAATAAAACAATTTAAGGGAAGAAATTATCTGAAACTTATACATTTTCCAAGGACTGGTCGTACAAACATGAGCTTCTAAGAATAGAGTTTACAAAGCTGAAATAAAATAGATACATAGTCTGTTTGAAAAGTACATAATAGATTTTTATAGATCTAAGGCTACCACGAACAAGAGATAGCCACAACTGGGACGCGGGTACATCTTCACTCCAGTTCTCATCGAACACAACAACATCAACAGCCAACATCTGCACGCAAAGTGCAGATGTGTAGTATGAGTACAACCGACCCCATGTACTGAGTAAGTAACAAACCTAACCTTAGGTTGAAAGTAGTGACGAGCTAACACAAAGGTCGGGTCCAATAACAATATTCCACAACAGTTCATAACAACATAGTGCAAGTAATAAAAGAGGTACATCAGATATGTTGAGATATGCATATCATATCCTCACATATGCTGAGCTATGATATGCATATGAATGCGCATGACTGAGCATATAAAGCAATGAAAGAAAATGACTCAACGGGAGAAATGACCCCAGTGGGTCCCAACATGATAAACATGAAGCCTAGACATGATATCTAACATGGATCACAGCTCAATAGCTCAAGTACGTAGAAATTTCATGATTATAGGTTAGATCGGATAATTACATAGTACCACAGAAATAGCGGAGTCACCATTCACACGGTGCACGTCTACACGCCCGTCACCTAGCATGTGTGTCACCTCAACACCAATCACATAGCACGTAATTCAGGGTTTCATACCCTCAGCACTAAGTTTAGAAGAGTTACTTACCTCGAACAATCCAATTCTAATACCGAGTAAGCCAACTGATGCTTTGAAAATACCATCCCGGGAGTACCAACCTCCGAACGGCTCAAAACAAGCCAAAAGCAACTCAAATACATCAAATAAAACCCAAGGAAACAATTCCAAATGATAAAGATCAAATCCTTAGTCAAAACCTAAAATCGGCCAAAACCCACACCTGGGCCCGCGCCTTGAAATCCGACAAAAGTCACGAAATATGAACACCTATTCACTCACGAGTCCAACCATACCAAAATTAGCCAATTCCGATCGCTCCTCGACTTTCAAATCCCCAATTTATAGTTTATGAAATTTCTACATATTCTCAAATTTCCATCACAAAGTACTAATTAAATGATGAAATCAGTGACATATTCATGTATATTAACCAAATCCGAGTTAGAATCACTTACCCCGATGAATTTCTTGAAAAACCCAAGAAAAATCGTCAGAAACCTAGCTCTCCAGGTCCAAACATGAAATAATACCCTAAGCCTCAGTTATATAGTACACCCTCTGACCTCCCAATGTGTGGTCCGCACATTCCAAGTGCGGTCGCACATTTCCAAGTTTTGCGGTCGCACAAAAATTGTGCAGCCGCACTTCACAACCTCTCCAGTACCAGGCTTCAGTAAAAATGACCATAATTTTCTGTACAAATGTCAAAATGACTATTTATTTACCTTTATGGAAACTAGACACGAAGGGAAACTACTTTTGATTTTGAATCATCTCTAAATTCATTTTGGATCAAAAGATATAAGCTTCCAAAGTCGAACCATCGAACCTGCAGAACACCCTGAAGTGCGGTCGCAAACAAAATTGTGCGGTTTGAACTTTTCTCTGCGGTCCGCACATTTTCGTCTGCTGCAACACTTTTTCATCTGCTACAACACTCAAAAATGTGCCTTAGCACATGGAATGTTGTGGTTCGCACTTCCAACGTTCCGGAACAACATCAGAGTGCCGAAATACCCGGACTCGCTCAAAACTCACCCTGAAACTCACCCTAACCATTCGGGATCCCGTTCAATTATACCAACAAGTCTCGTAGTATAATACAGACTTACTTGGGGTTTCAAATCACACTTAACAAGGATAAAACACGAATCACTCGTCGATTCAAGCCTAAGAACTTATGAACTTCTAAATTCCACATTAAATGTCAAAACCCATCAAAACACGTCCGATTGGCCTTAAATTTTGCACACAAGTCATAAATTACATAATGGAACTATTCCAATTTCTAGAATCGGATTTGGATCCCGATATCAAAAAATCAACTCCCTGGTCAAACATCCAAACTAAAATTTCAGTTTTCGCCATTTCAAGCCTAATTAAACTATAGACTTCCAAATAATTTTCCGTACACTCTCCTAAGTCCAAAATCACCATACGGAGCTATTGGAATCATCAAATTTCTATTCCGGGTTGTTTACATATAAGTCAATATCCGGTCAACCTTTAAACTTCAACTTTAAACCTAGAATTTCATTCTTCCAAACTAAGTTCGAAATACCTTAAAACTAAAACCGACAATTCGCACAAGTCATAATACATCGTATGAAGCTATTGAAGACTTCAAATAGTAGGAATGAGTGTACATGCCCAAAACGACTGGTCGAGTCGTTATATTCTCCCCCACTTAAACATGCGTTCGTCCTTGAACGTGCTGAGAGTTGTTCCTAAGCCTTTAAATCACTGTTCCATCTTACCACACACATACCCGGGGGTGACCCCACGTCACCCTATTCCATATAGGCTTGACGACACCACATAACAGAAAATCACTAATTTAGCAATAGCCCATAAACCTTGGAATCCAAATTTCCAACATCTGAAATCTTCCATAAGATCAAAATCTAGCATCTACACACTGATAAGTCTAAACAAGTTGTATCAAACCGTAATCATAACTCAAGATGTAATCACATGATTTACCGCATAACTTAAATACTCATAGTGATGATTTCATCTCATCTAACATAATCACTTTAGTGACATGCCACTTCAATACAATCTTAAACCACAACCCGTGCAATCTGTGCACCAGTAAGCAATAATCTAAATGTCTTAATCATGGAAAATGACTCAGGCGAGAGAAATGTTCCGCAAGCTCGACAAGTACCACCACAATGCAATGCTAAGAACCTATCACTCACTGTAGAACCAAAACACACGAATCTAACACAAAGGATCATACCTCAATATGACTCCACTACAATACGTGACCCCATCCAAACGTTGGTCCATATTATATACCTCGACAACCCTGCTCAAAATCAATAACCATGAGAGATTCGACATCAAGTACCCAAATTGCATTACCATAACCACAGAGTATCAGATGACACAATGCCACACAAAGCCCGAAAGAACATAACCAATACGCCCTCAATCACGCAATACCCAATTATTCATCTCGCTCAAATTCCACTATAACGCCCAAATAAAACTGCACCGAATGTGCTTATAACCAATGAATCACAACTCCTTGTTGCATAGAAAAGTAACTCGTCGATCATTTCAGATCACGATTAAGCTCAACAACAACATAATGTCACATCCCTCAACAATAGCAGTATGGAGCCAACCAATCTGGCTCGGTGTAGAATACCCATCCTAATTGGGCCTAACAATGGACCCCCAAATAAACCCCTTGTACCCACAAATAATAAATAACCCTCCAAAAGCCCACAATGACTGGATCATAACACATACTATCATCTGGCTAGCTTCAACTATGACTTCACAATCCGCAACCATGGAACAATCTGCTCCTGAGAAATCGCAGTCTCCAAATCCATAGAACACATGAATCACCATATCTTATCCTAACTCCATCGCTAGAATGTTGACATCTCTCATACACGATCATCTTACGAGGAATACTTCTAAAATTCTTCCGTGCCACATAGCAAAATTTAAATATCAGCAATCGATCAACAAGGAGAGCGCTGCAGTACCAGTGAAGTATCCATAAATCAAACACATTGCCCCTTCTGAAATGTACACTCTCATCAACAATACCAAATAGTAATATCATTTACCTAGTCAGTTTAAATTGTCCATGCTGTCTAAGAATTCATGTTCTTCCCTCATAAACTGACTTGTGGCCTTGCACATGCAATCTCGATCCCACACAACACATCGCATCTACCATGCAATCCTGTGAAGAGTACAAGAATATTATAATCAACTCTGAGTCACAAGCAAAATATATACCCGATCAGTTAAAAACCTTCCATTTGATCCCATATCAGAGAAAATGCCAATACACAACATATTCCTCATGCCGGTAGGAAATATACTCCTCGAACCATGGTAGAAACCATTGAAAACTCTTTGAAGCTCATTCACACATAACCAAGCTATCATAACTGAACCTCTCTAACTCAACCCAGCCACGCAGGCCGCCATAACCCAAGATCATTTCCACGAAACACCAGTAGAGACTAGCCACGTCATAAGTACCCAAAGAACCGATTATATCCATTACTGTGCTGATCCAACCTACTACCAAGCTGTCCTAGTTCTCTAAGTCCTTTCCAAATTGCCTTCAAATTGATACTTCTCCCTGCTAGAACACCACGATCCTTAACCAAAAAATTCACCACACTAGAGACTCTAGAATAAAACCATAATGCTCTAAGGCCCATAAGCCGATGACTTCCCTCTTACGCACCCCAAAGCACCAAAACCGAGACACCCAATCTAAAGAAACCTTATGTGAACCTAAAACTGTTTCCTTCACCTTCCTGATACTGAAGCGTAGAATCCATAAGGATATAGAAATGTCACAAGTCTTGACACCATACAATGTAAATCTCAGTTTCTAGCCATATACAAATCTCGAAGATTCCCAATTTCTACATATAAATCTTGAATCCATTAGAACCATTCTCGAGAATCATCGACCCTGCTCAAATCTCAATTAAACTGATCAAATGGACCGAACGACCTGTGACCCATTTGCATACCAACACCCTAAGAAGTAATCCACAGTTCTAAGCAACCAAGTAGATACTCCATGCGCACTACATCTCTCACCAGCAACAATTCAAATCATTCGATGATTCTCATTTACCCATAAAGCATAATACAACCCGTATCCAGAAATTCCTTTACTTGAGTCATCCTAAATCTCACCCTCTGTAGAACATGTCTTATTCACAAGTATACCTCAAATTGAAACTAATATAACACATATCTGTGCAATCAACTTATCAATAGCAGACCCCCCCCACTTGGCTCAAAGCCATAGATCAAAACATACAATAACTCACGATGCCCATACTCATCACATAGCCATCAAGCTACAAATTTCACTAATGAGGACACTACCGGACATATAAATCCAAAAGCATGTGCTCACACAATCAACATCTCTGTGCTCAAGATACAATCAAAACTCGGCCTCAAGTCCTCCAGACTGGCCCATCATCAGCATACTAAAATCATATCTCGCACCTTATCCATGGAAATCACAAGACGTCAATGCAAGACTCTACTAGACACTTGCTCATGACTTGTAAAACCTATGAACTGAGGGATCTGATACCAATCTGTCACGATCCAAAAATCCACTGGTCGTGATGGCACCTAACCCAATCTGCTAATTAAGCCAACTAATAACTATCCAATTTTAATGAAATTAATAAAACAATTTAAGGGAAGAAATTATCTGAAACTTATACATTTTCCGAGGACTGGTCGTACAAACATGAGCTTCTAAGAATAGAGTTTACAAAGCTGAAATAAAATAGATACATAGTCTGTTTGAAAAGTACATAATAGAGTTTTATAGATCTAAGGCTACCACGAACAGGACATAGCCACAACCGGGACGCAGGTACATCTTCACTCCAGTTCTCATCGAACACAACAACATCAGCAGCCAACATCTGCACGCAAGGTGCAGATGTGTAGTATGAGTACAACCGACCCCATGTACTGAGTAAGTAACAAACCTAACCTTAGGTTGAAAGTAGTGACGAGCTAACACAAAGGTCGGGTCCAATACCAATATTCCACAACAGTTCATAACAACATAGTGCAAGTAATAAAAGAGGTACATCAGAAATAAAATGCTCAGCTCGTTCACAATTTTAGAAAAATAGGCATGTTTTTCAAGTATCTCAGTGAAAACCCAAATCTTTTACCAAAAATACCAAAAATACGAGTAGGTTTGAAAATTGTGATTTTTCCCAAAAATCTTTTCAACAATAAGTAAGATGTTTCATTTTCAGATAGCATGAGGAGCGTACGTCTCTATGCCTACATGTCAAGATACATGTAAAATCATAAATGTCCCAAAAACTGGGTGGCAGAAGGAAATGCATCTCGATGATTAGCTCATGTACTCACACTCTTAGAGTACTCAATCTCACTGTCTTGCATTCTCTCTCACCATGCTCAATGCTCAGCACACTCAAACACTCAGCACAGTACAATACTCGATGCGACGTGCAGCCCGATCCACATATATATAGTCGATTGCGGTCACTGGGGGTGTGCAGACTTCGGAGGGGCTCATACAACCCATGCTCTACACGGACAACTCACGTGCTGCACGGACAACTCACGTGCTATAGTATCAATATCAAAATCCGCACGGACAAATCACGTGCTATAGTATCAATTTCAGGATCTTCACGGACAACTCACGTGCTATAGTATCGATATTCTCACAATTAGGCCCTCGGCCTCACTCAGTCATCAATCTCTCCAGTCTCTCTCTCTCGGGCTCACAACGACATGAAACTAGCCCGAAAATGATGATATGATGTATTAGTAAAAAATAATAGAGACTGAGATATGATATGCATATGAATGCGTATGGCTGAGCATATAAAGCAATGAAAGAAAATAACTCAACAACAGAAATAACCCCAGTGTGTCCCAACAGGATAAACATGAAGCCTATACATGGTGTCTAACATGGATCACAACTCAATAGCTCAAGTACGTAGAAATTTCATAATTATAGGTAAGATAAGGTAACTACATAGTACCACAGAAATAGCGGAGTCACAATTCACACGGTGCATGCCCGTCACCTAGCATGTGCGTCACCTCAACACCAATCACATAACACGTAATCCGGGGTTTCATACCCTCAACACTAAGTTTAGAAGAGTTAGTTACCTCGAACAAGACAATTCCAATACCGAGCAAGCCAATCGATGCTTCAAAAATGCCATCCCGCGCGTACCGACCTCCGAACGACTCAAAACTAGACAAAAGCAACTCAAATACATCAAATAAACCCCAAGGAAACAATTCCAAATGATAAAGATCAAATCCTTAGTCAAAACCCAAAATCGGCCAAAATCACACCCGGGCCCGCGCCTCAGTATCCGACAAAAGTCACTAAATATGAACACCCATTCACTCACGAGTCCAACCATACCAAATCAGAGTTAGAATCACTTACCCTGATGAATGTCTTGAAAAGCCCACAAAAAATCATCACAAACCGAGCTCTCTAGGTCCAAACGTGAAATAATACCCTAAGCCTCGATTATATATTACACCCTCTGACCTCCCAATGTGCGGTACACACATTTCCAAGTGCGGTTGCACATTTCCAAGTGCGGTCGCACATTTCCAAGTGCGGTCGCACATTTCCAAGTGCGGTCGCACATTTCCAAGTTCGCACTTCACAGCCTCTCCACTACTATGCTTCAGTAAAATGACCATAACTTTCTGTACAAATGCCCAAATGACTATTTCTTTACCTTTATGGAAACTAGACACGAAGGAATACAAATTTTGTTTCTGAATCATCTCCAAGTTTATTTTGGATCAAAAGATATAAGCTTCCGAAGTCGGACTAGCGAACCTGCAGAACACCCTAAAGTGCGGCCGCAGACAAAATTGTGCGGTCCGCACTTTTCCTTTGCGGTCCGCACATTTTCGTCTGTTGCAACACTTTTTCATCTGCTACAACACTCAAAAATGTGCCTCAACACATGGAATTTTGTGGTCCGCACTTCCAACGTTCCGGAACAACATTAGAGTGCCAAAAAGCATAGACTCGCTAAAAACTCACCCCGAAACTCACCCGAGCCATTCGGAACCCCGTTCAATTATACCAATAAGTCCCATAATATAATACAGACTTACTCGGGGTCTCAAATCACACTTAACAAGGATAAAACACGAATCACCCGTCGATTCAAGCCTAAGAACTTATGAACTTCTAAATTCCACATTCAATGTCAAAACCCATCAAAACACGTCCGATTGACCTCAAATTTTGCGCACAAGTGATAAATGACATAATGGAGCTATTCTAATTTCCAGAATTAGATTTCGATCCCGATATCAAAAAATCAAATCCCCGATCAAACGTCCAAACTTAAATTTCCGTTTTAGCCATTTCAAGCCTAATTAAACTATAGACTTCCAAATAATTTTCCGAACAATCTCCTAAGTCCAAGATCACCATACGGAGTTGTTGGAATCATCAAAATTCTATTCTAGGTCATTACACTTAAGTCAATATCCGGTCAACCTTTAAACTTCAACATTAAACCTTCAATTTCATTCTTCCAAACTAAGTCCGAAATACCTGAAAACTAAAACCGACAATTCGCACAAGTCATAATACATCGTATGAAGCTATTCAAGACTTCAAATAGTATAAAGGAGCGTACATGCCCAAAACGACCGGTCGAGTCGTTATATTCTCCCCTACTTAAACATACGTTCGTCCTCGAACATGTTGAGAGTTGTTCATAAGCCTTTAAATCACTGTTCCATCTTACCACACACATACCCAAGGGGTGACCCCACGTCACCCTATTCCATATAGGCCTGGCGACACCAGATAACATAAAATCACTAATTTAGCAATAGCCCATAAACCTTGGAATCCAACTTTCCAACATCCGGAATCTTCCATAAGATCAGAGTCTCGCATCTACACACTTTATAAGTCTAAACAATCTGTATCAATCCGTAATCATAACTCAAGATATAATCACATGATTTACCGCATAACTCAAATACTCATAGTGATGATTTCTAATCACAGTAGCCGCTCAAAATAACCCAATACCAGTAATAAACCACATATCAAACAAAGCCTTGTTCTAAAAACTTTGTACACTGCCGATGATGAAAGAAATACGCGGAAACTCATAACCATTCATCAGATCAACCAGCTGTGGAAATCCCTTTCCTTCGATAGGAACTATAGCAAATTTCTAAGCCGATCAACAACAATATCCTTTCAAGTATACCGCAATCAGATCCGATAGCACCCATTCTAGGTAGGATGACCTCATCTCATCTAACATAATCACTCTAGTGACATGCTACTTCAATACAATCTTAAGCCATAACCCGTGTAATTCGTGCACCAGTAAGCAATAATCTAAATGTACTCAATCATGGAAAATGAATCAGACAAGAGAACTGTCCTGCAAGCTCGAGAAGTACCACCACAACGCAATGCTAAGAACCTATCACTCACCGTAGATCCAAAACACACAAATATAACACAAAGGATCATACCTCAATATGACTCCACTACAATGTGTGACCCCATCCAAACATTGCTCCATATTATATACCTCGACCACCCTGCTCAAAATCAATAACCATGCGAGATTCGACATCAAGTACCCAAAGTGCATTGCCATAACCACAGAGTTTCAGATGACACAATGCCACACAAACCCGAAAAAACATAACCAATACGCCCTCAATCACGCAATACCCAATTACTCATCTTGCTCAAATTCTGCTATAACGCCCAAATAGAATCGCACCGAGTGTACTTATAACCAACGAATCACAACACCTCGTGGCATAGAAAAGTAACTCGCCGATCATTTCAGATCACTATTAAGCTCAACAAAACCGAATGGCACATCCCTCAACAATAGAAGTATGAAGCCAACTGATCTGGCTCGGTATAGAATCCCATCCTAATTGGGCCTACCAATGGACCCCCAAATCAACTCCCTGCACCCACAAATAATAAACCCTCTGAAAGCTCACAATGACTCGATCATAACACATACTATCATCTGGCTAGCTTCGGCCATGACTTCACAGTATGCAACCATGGAACAATCTGCTCCTCAGAACTCGCAGTCTCTAAATCCATAGAACACACGAATCACCATATCTTATCCTAAATCCACCACCAGAATGTCTAACACATCTCTCATACACAATCATCCTACGAGGAATACTTCTAAAATCCTTCCGTGCCACCGAGCAAAATTTGAATATCAGCAATCAATCAACCAGGAGAGTGCCGCAGTACCAGTGAAGTATCCATAAATCAAACACATTGCCCCTTCTGAAATGTACACTCTTATCAGCAATACTAAATAGTAATATCATTTACCTAGTCATTTGAAATCATCCATGCTGCCTAAGAATTCATGTTCTTCCCTCCTAAACTGACTTGTGGCCTTGCACATGCAATCTCGATCCCACACAACACACCACATCTACCATGCCATCCCTGAAGAGTACAAAAATCTTATAATCAACTCCGAGTCTCAAGAAGAATATATACCCGATCAGTTAGAAACCTTCCATTTGATCCCATACCGGAGAAAATCCCAATACACAACATATTCCTTACGCCGGTAGGAAATATACTCCTCGAACCGTGGTAGAAACCATTGAAAACTATTTGAAGTCCATTCGCACATATTCGCACATAACCAAGCTATCATAATTGAACCTCTCTAACTCAACCCAGCCACGCAGGCCTCCATAACCCAAGAGCATTGCCACGAAGCACCAGTAGAGACTACCCACGTTATAAGTACCCAAAGAACCGATTATATTTATTACTATGCTGATCCAACCTACTACCAAGCTGTCCTAGTTCTCCAAGTCCCTTCCAAATTGCCTTCAAATTGATACTTCTCCCTGCTAGAACACCACGATCCTTAACCAAAAATTTCACCACACTAGAGACTCTAGAATAAAACCACAACGCCCTAAGGTCCATAAGCCGCTGACTTCCCTCTTAAGCACCCCAAAGCACCACAACCGAGACACCCACTCTAAAGAAACCTTATGTGAACCTAAAAAATTTTCCTTCACCTTCCTGATACTGAAGCGTAGAATCCATAAGGATATAAAAATTCCACAAGTCTCGACACCATCCAATGTAAATCTCAGTTTCTAGCCATATACTAATCTTGAAGATTCCCAATTTCTACATATAAATCTTGAATCCATTAGAACCATTCTCGAGAGTCATCCACCCTACTCAAATCTCAATTAAACTGATCAAACGGACCGAACGACCTGTGACCCATTTGCACACCAACACCCCAAGAAGTAATCCACACTTCTAAGCAACCGAGTAGATACTCCATACGCACTACATCTCTCAGAACAACAATTCAAATCATTCCATGATTCTTATTTACCCATAAAGCATAATACAACATGTATCTAGAAATTCCTTTACTCGAGTCATCCTCGATCTCACCCTCTGTAGAACATATCTTATTCACAAGTATACCTCAAAAAAGCATACAACACATAGTCTTACAATCAACTTATCAATAGCAGACTCCCCCTTGGCTCAAAGCCATAGATAAAAAGACACAATAACTCACGATGCCCATACTCATCACATAGCCATCAAGCTACAAATTCCATTAATAAGGGCATTATCGGACATATAAATCCAAAAGCACGTGCTCACACAATCAACATCTATGTGCTCAAGATACAGTCAATCCCCGGCCTCAAGTCCTCCAGACTGGCCCATCAATGGCCTACTAAAATCACATCTCGCACCTTATCCATGAAAATCACAAGACGTCAATGCGCAACTGATACAGAGCGCTCATGTGCGCATACAAATGCGTGGAAGGAATACAAAGAGTTACGCTTCAAGCTGAATCAATGCCGCACGATAAGGAAAGAAAGATGGGAGGTTTTTCCTAAATGTCCTGTAGCCTCTCGAAGATAGGTATGGCTGTCATCATACCGATCCGCAAGACTCTACTAGACACTTGCTCATGACTTGTAAAACCTATGAACAGAGGGAACTGATACCAATCTGTCATGACCCAAAAATCCACTGGTCGTAATGGCACCTAACCCAACCCGCTAGGTAAGCCAACTAACAACTATCCAATTTCAATGAAATTAATAAAATAATTAAAGGGAATAAATTATCTGAAACTTATCCATTTCCCAAGGACTGGTAGTACAAATCACGAGCTTCTAAGAATAGAGTTTACAAAGCTGAAATGAAGTAGATACATAGTCTCTTTGAAAAGTACATAACAGAGCTTTATAGATTTAAGGCTACCATGAACAAGAGGCAGCCACAATCGAGATGCAGGTACATCGTCAATCCAGCTCTCATCGAACACAACAACATCAGCAGCCAACATCTGCACACAAGGTGCAGAAGTGTAGTATGAGTACACCCGACCCCATGTACTCAATAAGTAACAAACCTAACCTTAGGTTGAAAGTAGTGACGAGCTAACACAAAGGTCGGGTCAATACCAATATTCCACAACAGTTCATAACAACATAGTGCAAGTAATAAAAGAGGTATATCAGAAATAAAATGCTCAGCTCGTTTATAGTTTCAGAAAAAATAGGCATGTTTTTCAAGTATTTCAGTGAAAGCCCAAATCTTTTACCGAAAATACCAAAAATACGAGTAGGTTTGAAAACTGTGATTTTTCCCAAAAATCCTTTCAACAACAAGTAAGATTTTTCATTTTCAGATAGCATGAGGAGCGTACGTCTCTATGACTACATGCCAAGATACATGTAAAATCATAAATGTCCCAAAAACTGGGTGGCAGAAGGAAATGCATCTCGATGATTAGCTCATGTACTCACACTCTTAGAGTACTCAATCTTAGTATGCTCAATGCTCAGCATACTTAAACACTCAGTGTTGTACAATACTCGATGCAACACGCAACCCGATCCACATATATATATTCGACTGCACGGACAACTCACGTGCTATATTATCAATATTAGGATCTACACGGACAACTCATGTGCTACAGTATCAATATCAGGATCCGCACGGACAACTCACATGCTATAGTATCGGTATTCTCACAATTAGGCCATCGGCCTCACTCAATCATTAATCTCTCAAGTCTCTCTCTCTCTCTCTCTCTCTCTCTCTCTCGCTCACACACACAATGCCATGAAACTAGCCCGAAAATGATGATATCATGTATTAGTAAATAACAACAGAGACTGAGATATGATATGCATATGAATGCGTATGGCTGAGCATGTCGCGCCCCTTTTTTTCTCGCGAAATCGGGTCTCGACATTTTTGGGACAACTCCTATTTTGAGAGGGTAGGGAATTGGAATTGAGAGAGTCACCACCTAACGAATTAAGGTGCGTTAGGGAACCTAGAGCAGATAACTCATATAACCAGTTTACATCATCAGAGATCGGGTAAGGGCTCAAGTTACCTCGAAAGGAAGGTGTTAGGCACCCCTCGAGGTCCACAACGGTGGGTCCCGATCGAACTTAAATTAAGCGAATTAGTCTAAGGAAAATAAAGCAATTTGGAAAAATAAAATATTCGATTTATTTTAGAACATGAATGGGGGGATCCTAAGTTTTTTAGCCTATAGGATCACCCCGTGCAATACTTTGTAACTCCCTCAAGTTGGGGTGTTACTCATAATACTTAGCACACAGACTATCATCTCCTTACTACCCGATTACTATCTTTAAGTTGTTACTTAAGCGTTTTAGTTGATTCTAGCTCGTTCCCTATGCGTGCACTACCCGTCCCTTATCTATGACCCTGGAGGTACTAGGACCTCTATTTGGGATAGTTCTAGACCCAGCCTATGTTGCTCAAAAAATGTAGAAGTCTAGGAGACAATAAAAACAATTAGGACTTACAGATAAAAGGCAAATATGGGCTCATATTGACCTCCACACATAAAACAGCAAATGCACGCAGTCGATTCAGCAAACTTTGTTAAACTTAAAATCCTATAGGCAGGATATCTATGTGAGAAAATAGAGTGCAGTTTTATTAAGGCGAGTGTTAAGACCTGTTGTTTGCCTACTGATGTTATTCAGTATAATCTGGGCACTTCAGGCAGTAATACATCACAAATATAAACCCAGAATTATTATTAAGTCCTACAGGTATATTGCCTAAGTGATTGATAATGGCGATTGAATTCAGAACTAATTAATGGAATCCTATAGGCATGATTTCTACAAGTTTAATGGTTACATACCTATAGACATGATTTCTAGGTGTAGCATTGATTTTAACTTTATAGAGACATGTTTTATTTCCCCTTTTAATCCTTTAGGCATGCTTTCTAATTATCTGAATGACATCTATCATCTGAATTGATTTTTTTGATCCTATAGGCATGATTTCTAGGGTTGAAACCGATTTTAGTCCTATAGGCATGGTATCTATTATTGAATTTATTTAACCCTATAGGCATGACATCTAGTGAGAAATAATATATGCAGGAATTGTACACAATGCTAGAAAACAATTAAATCAAATAGTGGGATCCTATAGGCATGATTGCTAATGCATGTCTGTTAGACATATTGATATATCCTATGGGCAGGATTTCTAATGCCATTATAATATCAACCCTATAGGCAGGATCCCTAATGATGCAAATATAGAACTCAGAATTAATACCATCAACGAAAGTCCTATAGGCATGATTTCTAAGCACAAATATAGAACTCATACAGTTTTTACCAAATGAACAGAATTAACAGCATAGCTGAAACCCTATAGGCAGGATTTTTACCCAGTTTAACAAAAGGAAATAAGAAAAACCCCCAACTTTACTAAATATCCACAAAATCTGTTTATTACAAAGTTATGACATACCAGAATAACAAATTAATTATACAATAGTAATAAGATATACTATAGGAGCCTTCATTAGGCCCAAATAAACCTGGGAACCAGACCTTCCAACCATAAAAACTTTGAGGCACATCATAGTGATTCACCCATAACATATTAGAACCAGGTTTCTGATGTGTCAAAGTTCCCAAGGGCCTCAAGAACCCAGGGCAATGCTCACACCAGAACCACACATTCAGAAGATAGCTCACAAGATATTGGGAATCAATTCCCAGTGTGTCAGAGTTCACAGGAGTCTCATGTGGACCCTGGGCAGTGCTCACACTGGGGTGGTTGAGAACCTAAGGGACTAAGAGTGGAGGTTTTAAGAATCAACATATAAAAAGAAAGTAGGGGCAGATTTCAAAACAATTTGATTTCAGAATAAACAAGGTTTAGAACACAGAATTTCATTCAGAAAACAACAAAGTTTGCAAAGTACATAGCTTCAAAGAGACCTAATTATACTAAGTGAGCATGCTGACATTTAGGACAACCATTGCTTAATCACATAAGCATGTTAAGGCAAACAGTTTGGTTGAACAAGTTGGGCAAGACACATTAAGTAACCATAGAAATCTGTGAGGTTAGGATTCATGAACCAATTTCAAGTTAATGGTATCATAAAGATGCTAAGTTCAGAACAGGTGCAAGATCAACAAATAGTGCATGAAACAAGTTAAACATTAAGCTAGCTTGTAGGGGGATTCATATTATTCAAAAATAGATAATCTTAAACTAGCAGTATTAACCATAATATTAGAAGAGAGTCATAGGAGCATAAAAGGTAGAATCATGCTGAAAGTAAGGTTCAAGACATACTGTTCAGGTAACACTGATTATGAAAACATCGAGAATGAAACGACAAGGGATTAAGGCTTACAAGTTAAGCAAGAAAACAAGTAAATATGCTACAGCAGTTAAGTTCCATAATCACTTGGCCTTGGATTTCAGTCGGCGAAGACCAGAAACAATGAGCACAGAATCAGAGTAAAAGAACTAAGTTAGTGAGAATATGAGAGTTCGAGTCCTCTATAAAGGGAAGAGGGGAAATGGTCTAAATAGTATTCGATTAGGAAGACAGATAAGGGAAGAAATCAAACATACACAAATAAGGAAAGACATTAAACTCAGAATCAATTTAAGTCAGAGTCAGTCAATTAACAGGCGTAATAGCGAGTAATCAGGCGAGTACCACTCAAAATAAGGAAAGCATCATATAAAAATCAATCAACAGTCAGATTCCAGGCAAAAAGGTAAAGAAATAATAAGAACAGGGTAAATCGAATAGAATAAGGAAAATATCAGTACCATACGACAAAGGAAAGAGTAAAAATCTCAATAAAAGAATTCAATGTAACGACTCAACCAGTTGTTTTGTGTTCTAGGACCCCGTTACCTTAATGAGACTTCCCGTAGTTGCTTTACTGATTTATGACTTGCGGGGACGGGTGGTTCGGGGTTTGGAGGAGTTTGGAGTGGTATAGGAACACTTAGTTCCTTAAGGTCGGCCTTAAAGGCCACGTTTGACTTCGGTCAACATTTTTGGTAAACGACCTTGGAATCGAGATTCAAAGATTTTGGTAGGTTTGTATGATGAATTTGGACTTGGGCGTGTGTTCGGAACGAGTTTTGGATGACCCGGGAGCGTTTCCGCGCCAAATAATGAAATAAGAATTTCCTTAAGTTCAAATTGAGGTTTGGAACGTGTTTTGTGTTATCGAGGTTCAAATGGAATTCCGAGACCGGTAATAGTTCCGTTATGTCATTTATGACTTGCTCACAAAATTTGGTGTCATTCCGAGTAGTATAGGTACATTTCGGCGTGTTGAAAATGAATTCAAGAACTTAAAGTTCTTAAGTTTGATCCAATAGGTTTTGGGGTATGATTTTTAGATTTAGCGTTGTTTCGGACGTTCCAAAGGCTCGAGCGATTCCGTATTATGATTTAGATATTGTTGGTATATTTGGACGGGGTTTCAGGGGGGCCCAGATGCCATTCAGTCATCGCGCGAGGCAAAAACCAGCCTTAAAAGATTGCTGGTGCACCAGATCTGGTGCGACCGCACCTGCGGAGGTATAGCCGCAGATGCGAGACCGTTTCTGCGGTCCCAGCCTTGCAGGTGTGACTCTAAGGGATGTTTCCCAGTTCCGCAGGTGCAGATCATTTTTCACAGAAGCGGAGTCGCAGGTGCGGTCTCCGCTCCGCAGATGCGACCACTGACCCCCTCCCTCTTTTCTGCAGATGCGAGACCGCAGGTGCGGTCCTCGAGCCGCAGGTGCGAAAAATCTGTAGGCAGTGAGGTCGTCTTAAATGCGAGATTTAGCCATTTTTGAACCACTTTTCATCATTTTGGACGATTTGGAGAGCTGGTGAAGGAGGGATTCAACCTAGAAATTGTAAGGTAAGTAATTCCTACCATGAAATGAGTTTAATACTTGAATTCTTGGGTAGATTAACACCTTAAATTAGTAGAAATCATGAGTTTAGAGCGAAACCCAGGATTTTGATAAAAACAAGAATTTACCAAGAAATTTGTTACGAAATCATACAAAAACTATATAATATTGATCCTTAGGCTATGGGTAAGTATTTCTTCCGAAAATTTCCGGAATCCGAGCATGTGGACCCGGGGTGTATTTTAGTATTTTCCAATTTGGGTTGAAATGACCATTTAAGTCGGAGAATTATGGACTTTTGAGCATAGATTGACTTGTTAATGTGATGTTTGGCTAGCTTTGAGTTCTTGGGCAATGAATTTGGAGTTTCGGGCGCGTTCTAGTCCCGGAAAGTAGGTTTGTCACGATGTAAGTCTCCTTCTAATCTTGTAAGAGGGAATCTTCCCCATAGGTGAATATAAATAATTGCATGTCTTTATTTGTGGGGGCTATGCACGCACGGAGTAACGAGAGTCCGTGTGTAGCTGCTATTATGTTATGTCGGGGAGTTTAGGATTCACAAACATATTGTATGTGTCATATCTATAATCTTAAATGTTAATTTAGGTTGCCTAATATCCTTGAATTATTAAATGAACATCTAGGAGGTTACATTCTGAAATTTATATTATTGAATCCTTCTCTATAGTATATTCTCTACTGAGTTCCTTATTTCCTGTTAATTATGTGTATGTATACGAGTACCCGCATTGCATGTATGATTCGCGAGCGGGGTAACCCTACTATTATGTCAACCGCGTCGCATGTTCGATTCGTGAGCGGTGTAATAGATGAATCTATGGTTCGTGCCATTCGACCCTTCGGCAGTGCACATTTATTTTTGCATTGTGTCAGCTGTACGTTCACGACATGTTATGTGTTTGTTAGATGTTGGGTGTTCTGTGATTATGTATCTGTTAAATACCATGAAAAAGGAAAACTAGGTAATTTGTATGCTAGAGAACTTGACACGTAAAGGTATTTGTAAAGGATATTTGATGTTCCTGTCTTCATTATTATTCATGATTTCCATCCCTGTTTAGCCTTACATTTAAAACATATTATTTTGACCCTAGTAAGTGTCACGTCGACCTCTCGTGACTACTTCTTCGAGATTAGACTAGATACTTACTGGGTACATATTGTTTTTGTACTCATGCTATGCTCTGTACTTAATTGTACAGGTTCTGAGGCGGGTGCATCTGGGTATCAGTCCGGAGTTCGTCCCTGATATATACCTGGTCTAGACTCCACGGTGAGCTGCTCCTCTTGACGACCCTTAGTTGCACTATGGAGCCTTTTTTGTTATTTCTGTCTATTCCTTTTCAGACAGTAGGGCAGTCTATTACTTCTTTTGTTTTTACTCTACTAGTACGCATGTAGACTTGTGACACTAGTTCCTGGTACACACATTAGTAGACATTATTTTTGGGATGTAAATATTAAATTATGACTTTTATGATTATTTCTACTAAGATTGTCTAAGTTATTCGTTTTTGCCCAATGTCCAAAAATCTAAACCAAGTAAGTGTTGGAAATGTTTTGGTAAATTAGAAGAAACCCACCAGTAGATTTATGTTGGCTTGCTTGACTACGGTGTTGGGCGCCATCGTGACCTGGGTTAGGATTCGGGTCGTGACAACATGGTATCAGAGATCTAGGTTCACGTAGGTCTCACAAGTTACGAGCAAACCCAATAGAGTCTTGCGGGTCGATACAGAGACATATGTATTTATATTCGGGAGGCTATAGGGTGTTATGAAACCTCTCTTTATTCATCTTTTATCGTGCAGTTGATGGTATATTAAATCTCACTCTTCTATTCTATCACAGATGGTGAGGACGCGTGCAACCGACGTTTCGGACCCGGGGGGCCGCTACCCCCGTCATCCGAGGCCGTGGCAGAGGTCGGGGGAGGGCACCAACCCGAGGTAGGGGACGAGGGCGTCCCAAAGCTGTTCTGGTTGCACCACCAGCGGATCCAACAGAGGATCTCATTATTGAGGAGCAGGGTGAGGTGCCCCCAGTAGATCCTGCTCCGTTGGACTTTATGATGGCGCCAGGGTTCCAGGAGGTCATGGGCCGTATGATGCGGTCCATGGACACCATGACTCAGGCTGGTTTATTTCCAGCAGATCCGGCCACATCTCAGGCGGGAAGGGGGACACAGACCCCTACTGCCCAGGCCTCAGGACATGTAGCAGCAGTCTATCAGACCCCGGGTTCACTGCCCGTGGGCGGGGTTTAGCCAGTAGCAGCAGCAACACATGAGCCCAGACCTGCTGCGGATGGTGATCCGCAGAAGTTATTAGACAGATGGACCCGGCTGCAGCCTCCTATCTTCGGAGGTGAGCGTCATGAGGATGTTCAGGACTTTATTGATAGGTGCAGGGACAGACTGCATAACATGAGGATACTAGAGTCCTATGGAGTTGACTTCACTACTTTTCAGCTAGAGGGCAAGGCCCGCAGATGGTGGCAATTTTACATTCTTGGCAGACTGGAAGATTCTCCTCCCCTCACTTGGGAGCAGTTCACTCAGTTATTCCTGGAAAAATATATTCCACCCTCTCTGAGGGAACAAATGCGGTATCAGTTTGAGCAGCTGGAGTAGGGTCAGATGTTAGTGACCGACTACGAGGCTAGGTTTTTTGAGTTGTCTCATCATGCACTCATGATACTTCCTACTGATGCAGAGAGAGTGCGGAGATTTGTAGCCGGGTTACACTCAGGTATTAGGTCCAACATGGCCCGAGAGGTGGAGATGTGGACTCCTTATCAGCTTGTGGTAGAGATTGCTCGCAGGGTTGGGGGTTATCGATCGAGTGGTAGAGAGCAGAGGCAGCGGAATAAGAGAGCTAGATTTTCTGGGGATTTCAGAGGTGCTCCAGCCAAGGGCAGAGGTCAGCTTGGTAGGGGCCAGCCCAGTAGGCCCCCATATTCAGCACCCCCACCACCTCTTCAAGGTGCTCCCACGAGGCCTTATTTCAGCGCTATGTCAGAGAGTTCATACCGTCCTCCAGCTATTCAGGGTTCTTCAGTGCAGCAGGCCATGGTGCCGAGAGGTTGTTATGAGTTTGGGGATCCAGGTCATATTAAGAGGACTTGTCCCAGGCTTCGGGGCAAGGCAATGCAGTAGAGTTTCCAGCCTATGAGTTCAGCACCGGCGGTCCGGCCACCCAGAGGTGGAGGACAGGTTGGTAGAGGTCATCCTAGAGGTGGAGGCCAGGCAGGGGGAGCCCAGCTAGCTCCTGTCCATTCAGGAGGAGGTCAATCATCCGTCGCTCCAGCCAGATTCTATGCTATTCCGGCCAGATCAGATGCAGTGGCCTCAGATGTCATGATCACATGTATTATTTCAGTATGCGGTAGAGATGCATCAATATTATTTGATCCAGGGTCCACTTATTCTTATGTATCGGCCCTGTTTGCTCATTTCTTGGATATTCCTCGTGAGTCTTTGGGTACTCCTGTTTATGTGTCCATTCATGTTGGCTATTATGTGGTTGTGGACCAGATATATCAGTCCTGTGTGGTTATATTCTGTGGGTTCGAGACCAGAGTGGATCTCCTGTTGCTTGATATGATTGATTTTGAGGTCATCCCGGGCATGAATTGGCTATCTCCCTATCATGCCATTCTAGATTGCCATGCCAAGACTGTTACTCTAGCCATGCCCGAGTTTCCGAGATTGGAGTGGAGAGGTTCCTCAGTTAGTGCGGCTAGTTGGGTTATTTCTTTCTTGAAGGCTCGACGTATGGTCAAGAAAAGGTGTTTGTCTTATCTTGCTTATTTCCAGGACACCACCGTCGAGTCCCCGACGATTTGTTCAGTGCCGGTAGTTCGAGAGTTTGCTGATGTTTTCCCTTCAGATCTTCCAGGCATGCCACCTGATCGTGACATTTATTTCTACATTGACTTAGCTCCAGGAACCCAGCCTATATATATTCCCCCATACCGTATGGCTCCGAAGGAATTGAAAGAACAACTTGAGGAGTTATTGGCTAAGGGGTTTATCAGACCGAGCGTATCGCCTTGGGGTTCTCCAGTGTTATTTGTGAAGAAGAAGGATGGGACTGCGGATGTGTATTGACTACCGCCAGTTGAACTAGGTCACCATCAAGAACAAGTACCCGTTGCCGCGTATCGATGATTTGTTTGACCAGTTGCAGGGTGCTCGGGTGTTTTCTAAGATTGACCTTAGATCGGGGTACCATCAGTTGAAGATTCGGGACTCGGATGTTTCGAAGACTGCCTTTCGTACGAGATATGGTCATTATGAGTTCCTAGTAATGTCCTTTGGCCTGACTAATGCTCCAGCGACGTTTATGGATTTGATGAACATGGTGTTCAAGCCTTATATTGATTCTTTTGTCATCATCTTCATTGATGACATTTTGATTTACTCACGTAGCCTGGGAGAGCATGAGCAACATTTGAGAGTTGTGCTCCAGACCTTGCGAGAAAAAAAGTTGTACGCTAAGTTCTCCAAGTGTGAGTTTTGGTTGGATTCTGTGGTATTCTTGGGACATGTGGTATCCGGAGAGGGTATCAAGGTGGATCCTAAGAATATTGAGGCAATTCAGAGTTGGCCATGCCCTACTTCAGCTACAGAGATCAGGAGCTTCTTGGGTCTATCAGGTTATTATTGCCGATTTGTGGAGGGTTTTTCATCCATTGCAGCCCCTCTCACTAGATTGACCCAGAAGAATGCCCCATTTCGATGGTCTGACGAGTGTGAGGCGAGCTTTCAGAAGCTCAAGACAGCATTGACCTCAGCACCAGTTCTAGTGTTGCCTTCCAGCTCAGGGATGTATACAGTTTATTGCGACACTTCACACATTGGTTTAGGATATGTGTTGATGCAGGAGAGGCGAGTTATTGCATATGCTTTACGTCAATTGAAGGTTCATGAGAAAAATTACCCTGTGCACGACTTGGAGTTGGCGGCGATTATTCATGCTCGTACGATTTTGAGACACTACTTGTATGGGGGTGCCTTATGAGGTTTATACGGACCACCGCAGCTTGCAACACTTGTTCAAGCAGAGGGATCTTAATTTGAGAAAGCGTAGGTGGCTTGAGTTGCTGAAGGATTATGACAACACCATTCTTTATCATCCGGTCAAGGCAAACGTGGTTGCAGATGCCTTAAGCAGGAAGGCGGAGAGTATGGGTAGTTTGGCTTTCATTTCAGCATATGAGAGACCTCTAGCTTTGGACATTCAGTCCTTGGCTAATCGCCTAGTGAGGTTGGACCTTTCAGAGCCCTGCCGGGTTCTAGCACGTGTGGTGGCTCAGTCTTCATTATTTGGGGAGATCAAGATTCGGCAGTATGATGATCCGCACTTGGTGGCTCTCCGGGAGACAGTGGTACAGGGTGGTGCCAATGAGGTTTCTATTGGCGAGGATGGCGTTCTGAGACTTCAGGGTCGCTTATGTGTCCCCAATGTTAATCGCCTGAGGGAGAGGATTCTAGAGGAGGCTCATAGTTCACGGTATTCTATTCATCCTGGTGCTACGAAGATGTATCGTGACTTGAGGCAGCATTTCTGGTGGAGGCGGATGAAGAAAGACATAATGGAGTATATGGCTAGGTGTTTAAATTGCCAGCAGGTTAAGTATGAGCACCAGAGGGCAGGAGGCCTACTTCAGCAGATGCCTATACCTGAGTGGAAATGGGAGCGCATCACTATGGACTTCGTAGTTAGATTGCCTCGGACTTTGCGAAAGGTTGATGCGGTTTGGGTTATTGTGGACAGGTTGATCAAGTCGGCACATTTCATTCCAGTAGCTACTACTTATACTTCAAAGAGGTTGGCCCAGATCTACATTTGGGAGATAGTTCGGTTGCACGGTGTGTCTGTGTCCATTATATCAAATCGAGGTCCTCAGTTCACCTCGCACTTTTGGAGAGCAGTACAGAGTGAGTTAGGCACCCGGGTAGAGCTCAGCACAGCATTCCACCCTCAGACTGACGGGCAGTCAGAGAGGACAGTTCAGATATTGGAGGACATGCTCAGGGCATGTGTGATTGACTTTGGAGGGAAGTGGGACCAGTTCTTGCCGTTGGCCGAGTTTGCTTATAATAACAGTTATTAGTGCAGCATCGATATGTCTCCATTTGAGGCCTTGTATGGTTGGCGATGTCGTTCTCCCATCGGGTGGTTTGATCCTGACAAGGCTAAGCTATATGGCACCGATCTGGTGAAGGATGCTTTGGAGAAGGTGAAGTTGATTCAGGAGAGACTTCGCACAACACAGTCCAGACAGAAGAGTTACGCGGATCAGAAGGCGCATAATGTATCATTTATGGAGGGCGAGAAGGTTCTGTTGAAGGTCTCGCCGATGACGGGTATTATGAGGTTTGGGAAGAAGGGAAAGCTGAGTCCAAGGTTTATAGGCCCATTTGAGGTGTTGAGACGAGTTGGGGAGGTTGCTTACGAGCTTGCTTTACCTCCCAGTTTATCAGGGGTTCATCCGGTCTTTCATGTATCCATGCTCTAGAGATACCACGTCGACATCTCTCACCTGGTTCATTTCAGCACCATTTAGCTAGATGAGAGGTTCGGTTACGAGGAGCAGCTAGTTTCTATCATTGACAGGCAAGATCGCCAGTTGAGGTCCAAGAGGGTTTCCGCCGTAAAGGTCCAATGGAGGGGCCAACCAGCCGAGTAGGCGACTTGAGTGTCCAATGAGAACATGCGGAGCAGATATCCACACTTATTCAGCACTCCAGATATGATTCTAGACCCGTTCGAGGACGAACGTTTGTTTAAGAGGCGGAGAATGTAACGACCCGACTAGTCGCTTTGTGTTCTAGGACCCCATGCCCCTAAATGAGACTTTTCGTAGTTGCTTTTACTGATTTATGACTAGCGGGGACAGGTGGTTCGAGGTTTGGAGTGGTATAGGAACACTTAGTTCCTTAACGTTGGCCTTAAAGGTCAAGTTTGACTTTGGTCAATATTTTTGGTAAACAACCTCGGAATCAAGATTCGAAGGTTGTTCGTATGATGATTTCGGACTTGGGCGTGTGTTTGGAACGGGTTTTGGATGACGCGGGAGCGTTTTGGCGCCAAATAGTGAAATAAGAATTTCCTTAAGTTCAAATTGAGGTTTGGAATGTGTTTTGTGTTATCGAGGTCCAAACGGAATTCCGAGATCGGGAACAGCTCCTTATGTCATTTATGACTTGCTCGCAAAATTTGGTGTCATTCCGAGTAGTATAGGTACGTTTCGGCGTGTTGAAAGTGAATTCAAGAACTTAAAGTTCTTAGTTTGATCCAATAGGTTTTGGGGTATGATTTTTAGATTTAGCGTTGTTTCAGACGTTCCGAAGGCTCGAGCGAGTCGGTATTATGATTTAGGACTTGCTGGTATATTTGGACGGGGTCTCGGGTGGGCCCGGATGCATTCGGGCATCGTGCGATGCAAAAACCAGCCTTAAAAGACTGTTGGTGCACCAGATCTGGTGCGACCGCACCTACGGAGGTATAGCCACAGTTGCAAGACCGTTTTTACGGTCCCAACCTCACAGGTGCGACTCCAGGGGATGTTGCCCAGTTCTGCAGGTGCGGATCATTTTTCGCAGAAGTGGAGCCGCAAGTGCGGTCTCCGCTCCGCAGATGTGACCACTGACCCCCCTCCTCCCTCTTTTTCGCAGATGCGAGATTCTTCTCGCAGATGCGAGACCACAGGTGCAAAGAACCTGTAGGCAGTGAGGTCGTCTTAAATGCGAGACCGCAGGTGCAAAGAACCACTTTTCATCATTTTGGACGATTTGAAGAGCTGGTGAATGAGGGATTCGACCTAGAAATTGTAAGGTAAGTAATTCCTACCATGAAGTGAGTTTAATAATTGAATTCTTGGGTAGATTAACACCTTAAATTAGTAGAAATCATGGGTTTAGAGAGAAACCTAGGGTTTTGATAACTACAAGAATTTACCAAGAAATTTGTTACGAAATCATACAAAAACTATATAATATTGATCCTTAGGCTATGGGTAAGTATTTCCTCCAAAGATGTTCGGAATCCGAGCATGTGGGCCCAGGGGTGTATTTTAGGATTTTCTAATTTGGGTTTAAATGACCAATTAAGTAGGAGAATTATGGACTTTTGAGCAGAGATTGACTCTTTAATATGATGTTTGTCTAGCTTCGAGTTCTTGGGCGACGAATTTGGAGTTTCGGGCGCGTTCTGGACCCGGAAAGTAGGCTTGACACGAGGTAAGTCTCCTTTATAACGTTGTAAGAGGGAATCGTTCCCATAGGTGAATATAAATAATTGCATGTCTTTATTTGTGGGGGATACGCACGCACAAAGTGACGAGAGTCCGTGCATAGCTATTATTATGTTATGTCGGGGAGTTTAGGATTCACAAACATGCTATATGTGTCGTATCTATAATCTTAAATGTTAATTTAGGTTGCCTAATATCCTTGAATTATTAAGTGAACATCTAGGAGGTTATATTCTGAAATTTATATTATTGAATCCTTCTCTATAGTATATTCTCTACTGAATTCCTGATTTCCTGTTAATTATGTGTATGTATATGGGTACCCGCGCCGCATGTATGATTCGCGAGCGGGGTAGCCCTACTATTATGTCAACCGCGTCGCATGTTCGATTCGTGAGCGGTGTAATAGATGCATCTATGGCTCGTGCTGTTCGACCCTTCGACATTGCACATTTATTTTTGCGTTGTGTCAGCCGTACGTTCACGGCATGTTATGTGTTTGTTAGATGTTGGGTGTTCTGTGATTATGTATCTATTAAATACCATGAAAAAGGAAAACTAGGTAATTTGTATGCTAGAGAACTTGACACGTAAAGGTATTTGTAAAGGATATTTGATGTTCCTATCTTCATTATTATTCATGATTTCCATCCCTGCTTAGCCTTACATTTAAAACATATTATTTTGACCCTAGTAAGTGTCACGTCGACCTCTCGTCACTACTTCTTCGAGATTAGACTGGATACTTACTGGGTACATATTGTTTTTGTACTCATGCTATGCTCTGTACTTAATTGTACAGGTTTTGAGGCGGGTGCATCTGGGTATCAGTCCGGAGTTCGTCCCTGATATATACCTGGTCTAGACTCCACGGTGAGCTGCTCCTCTTGACGACCCTTAGTTGCACTATGGAGCCTTTTTTGTTATTTCTGTCTATTCCTTTTCAGACAGTAGGGCAGTCTATTACTTCTTTTGTTTTTACTCTACTAGTATGCCTGTAGACTTGTTACACTAGTTCCTGGCACACACATTTGTAGACATTATTTTTGGGATGTAAATATTAAATTATGACTTTTATGACTATTTCTACTAAGATTGTCTAAGTTATTCGTTTTTGCCCAATGTCCAAAAATCTAAACCAAGTAAGTGTTGGAAATATTTTGGTAAATTAAAAGAAACCCACCAGTAGATTGATGTTTGCCTGACTACGGTGTTGGGTGCCATTGCGACCTGGGTTAGGATTCAGGTCGTGACATTCAAACCCTAAATTTTAGGTAAAACCATAAAATCAGCAGAGATAAAAGGCAAGAGTCACATGCTTTATAGGATGAACGTAGACGCGAATATATTCACAGAACACATAATCAAACAGATCTGGCCCTAAAATAAAAAGTTCGAAACCCTAATTTTAGGTAAGCCATAAAATTGATGAAAACAGAAGTAAAGAATCAAATATTTTGTTAAAGTGAAAATAGACAGGGGTTATTCATAGAACATAACCAGTTCTGATTCGATTAAGAATATTTGAAACCCTAAATTGGGTAAGTAAAAAAGATCTAACAAAAAATAAGCAGATTTATACGGAATAACATAAAAAAAAGAGGTTGAAACCAGTTTTGGTTTGAATCAGAAAGATCTAAAAACCCTAACCTTAGGGTTAAGTAAGAATCAGTGAAAGATACGAAAGATATTCGTACTTATATAAAAAAGCTGATGACTATAGATGGAAACAATTAGTAGGTTAGAGAATTGAACCAGCCTGGGTTCGATCTCTACAGGATCTTCATGCCATTTGAGGCAAGCAAATTAGGTAACACAAAAAATGGGTAGCCGGTGAGGTAAGGGGTCCGATAAGGTAAGGAATCACCGAGTGATTCCATTTTTGGATTGGAAGCAAAGGGGAGATAGGGATTGCGACGCTAGGGTTTCAGAAGAAATGGGGAAGGAAGATGAGAGTATTTGGTGACGGCGGGTAGGTGGAAGTGATTAGGGTTTAGGTGGGTTAGGTTAGTTAAAAGGGTGGCATGATTGTGGACCGTTGATTTTAGAAATCACCGGTCATGATTTAAAGGTTCTGGGGTAATTGGGTTAGGTATGAAATTAATTAAGAAAAAGGGCTAAATTTTAAATACCCAATTAAATCAGTAAAATAATTTACACAAAAATAATTAATAGTAAAAAAAATATTATTTGTGCACGAAAATGATTTAAAATAATTACTCAACATTATAAAAATATAAAAAGTCATTTTCTGTGCATCCTAAGGCCCACACGCCCGTCACCTAGCATGTACGTCACCTCAACACCAATCACATAGCACGTAATTCGGTGTTTCATACCCTCAACACTAAGTTTATAAAAGTTACTTACCTCGAACAAGTCAATTTCAATACCGAGCAAGTCAAGTGATGCTCCAAAAATTCCATCACGCGCGTACCGACCTCCGAACGGCTTAAAATTAGCTAAAAGCAACTCAAATACATCAAACAAAGGCCAAGGGAATAATTCCAAATGATAAAGATCAAATCCTTAGTCAAAACTCAAAACTGGCCAAAAATCACACCCGGGACCGCGCCTCGAAATTCGACAAAAGTCACGAAATATGAACACCCATTCACTCACGAGTCCAACCATAACAAAATTAGCCAATTCCGATCGCAACTCGACCTTCAAATCCCCAATTTATTATTTATGAAGTTTCTATAATTTTTCCCAAATTTCCATCTCAAATTACTAATTAAATAATGAAATCAGTGATATATTTATGTATATTAACCAAATCCGAGTTAGAATCACTTACCCCAATGAATTTCTTGAAAAACCCACGAAAAATCGTCACAAACCGAGCTCTCTAGGTCCAAAAATACAATAATACATTAAGCCTATACAAATGCCCAAATACCTATTTCTTTACCTTTCTGAAAACTAGACACGAAGGGATACAATCTTTTTTTCTGAATCATCTCCAAATTCATTGTGGATCAAAAGATATAAGCTTCCAAAGTCGGACCAGCGAACCTGCAGAACACCCTGAAGTGCGACCGCAGACAAAATTGTGCGGTCCGCACGTTTTCCTCTGCTGCAACACTTTTTCATCTGCTACTGCACTCAAAAATTTGCCTCAGCACATGGAATTTTTTGGTCCACACTTTCAACGTTCCAGAACAACATCAGAGTGCCGAAATACCCGGACTCGCTCAAAACTCACTCCGAAACTCACCCGAACCATTCGGGATCCCGTTAAATTATACCAACAAGTCCCGTAATATAATACGGACTTACTCGGGGTCTCAAATCACACTTAACAAGGATAAAACACGAATCACCCGTCGATTCAAGCCTAAGAACTTATGAACTTCTAAATTCCACATTCAATGTCAAAACCCATCAAAACACATCTGATTGAACTCAAATTTTGCACACAATTCATAAATAACATAATGGAGCTATTCCAATTTCCATAATTGAATTTCTATCCCGATATCAAAAAATCAACTCCCCGGTCAAACGTCCAAAGTTAAATTTTCGTTTTAGCCATTTCAAGCCTAATTAAACTATAGGCTTCCAAATAATTTTCCGAACAATCTCCTAAGTCCAAAATCACCATATGGAGCTATTGGAATCATCAAAATTCTTTTTCGGGGGTTTTTTTACACATAAGTCAATATCCGGTCAACCTTTAAACTTCAGCATTAAACCTTGAATTTCATTCTTCCAAACTAAGTCCGAAATACCTGAAAACTAAAATCGATAATTCGCACAAGTCATAATACATCGTATGAAACTATTCAAGACTTCAAATAGTAGAAATGAGCGTACATGCCCAAAATGACCGGTCGAGTCGTTACAGATCTTCCATTGTATATAAGTTAAAGTTTGAAGAAAAATATGCCCATCAGGCTACTGAAAAACTTAGATACGCCGAATATCTTATGTAATAGCACACATATGGTATATAGAAGTTTTGACAATAACGTCATACATGCAAAAATTACGATACTGGTCAATGTGTTTCTAAGTATATTCTTATCCCTGAATTCGATTTTCGTCTTCCGAAACTAAGGAATATCCTTTTAAATTTGTGTGAAAATAATTTTTTATATGTTTATGTTTTGCAAATATAATAAATAAAGTACAAGAACAAAAATCCTAAATATTGGACTATATTTACCGTAATATATTTTCTTGCACGAGCAATTGTATGTTGCACTTTCAAGAGGGGTATCATGATTGACAATAAGAGTTTTGGTTAATGCAAAGCAACCAAAGCATTATGAGGAAACATACACAAAGAAGTGTTCGTTAAGATACCATCACATTAAATACTTTTAAAATATAATACATAGTTATCTAACTAACATGACAAAATTAATCATTTGTGTAAGTTTTGATGATGTCCTTGTACTTTAAATTCATTTATTATGCTAATGTAATAATAAATTTTGGTATTTAGATGATTGTTGTATTATTATACATAAAATTTCTCTCATTAATTAAATTTTATTGTTCCTTCGCATAAATAAATATTTAAATCATCACATGCCATTATTAATGTGCAACGCACATTCATTGATAATAGTTTTTGAAAAAAGAATATGTAGTAATTATATGTAATTGGGGATATTTAAAGATAAAAGTGTCTTTATGATAAGTAATACCTACATAACATTTATTGCATGTTTTTATCCTCATAATAATCACTATTATATATCGTATAACAATTTATGTATGTTATTGCAAAAATATCCATGTATTATTAGTTGACTAGTTTTAGGGTACGTTCTTTGTATGTGTACTCAATATTAGTGAGTACATCATTTTCATGAATTACATAAATGTTATTAAATGATGTGTTTGGTTATAAAATAAAAATAAATTATATTTTCTTAAAAATAATGAATGTTATCCCGTCTAGCTACCTCATTAAAAAAAGTCATGCCTTAGAAGTTCTCGGATGTCACTTCTTTGAAGATATATGCTATGATAATTGTTTTCGTTGTGTGAATTAATGCTCGAAACAAACAAGTGACACAAAATAGTTCATCACAAAATTTATCAAATAATGAAATTAAAAAATTAAATATTTGATCTTTTAGACATTTGGGAATGGAGAGGTTGGTTTTATAGCTCCTAAAAATATTTTTTTTGGTAATTAAACAATCTTTATTACCAAGTAAATATGTACAAATTATAACAACTAACTAAGTTTGGACATGCTACCTCAAACTCAGTATCAACTTTCTTCTCTAAACTACTCTAAGGATATAAATTTAACTTTTGAAGTTCATTCTTAAGCTAATCAAATCATATCCTATACAATGTATCTCCTGTACTATCTGTTTTGTAATGGCATCACTGCTTCTTTTCTCCTGCTGGAAGATCCTTCTGTTTCGTTCCATCCATATCTGATAGACAATATTTGTAACACACAGTCTGTAGATCATGGTTTTCGACCCTTTGCCCTTCATATGATCAACTGTCCATTTGAGTTCTTCATTCCAGCCATTTACTCTTCGAGCTATACCGATCCATGCTGACAACTTCTCCCATATTCCTGCTGAGAATGTACACATAAAGAACAAGTGTTGATGGCTCTCTAACTCTTGGTCACATAGTGGACAAATTGGACTAACTTGTATTCCCCAGCTACTTAGTATATCTTTAGTATATAACTTCCCTTGGACAGCAAGATACAATATGAATTTCCACTTTGGACAACCTTTATTGTTGCATAGAAGTCTACTCCAGTTCTCACTTGGAAATTCTCCTCTCAATTGATTGTATATTCTTCTGATAGAGAAAGTTCTTGTCCCTAGCACCTTCCCAATATCTAAACCAGCTTCATTTATATACTTCCCAGCCTGTAGTATCTTCCTGATTACCCATGAGGCTTTCTTCGCATCTACTTGCCATGGATTCCTGCCTTTTATATAATACACATGTACCCATCTTATCCATAGCTTGTCCTTCTTTATACATATATTCCACAAGTGTTTGATTATAGCTGCTCTGTTCCATGTATTGATCTCAGTGATATTTAGACCTCCTTTAGACTTAGGCCTACACATCTTCTCCCAAGCCTCCAAGGCTTTCTTACTTGAGTTTGTCTCACCAGTCCAGAGAAATCTCCTGCAGACACCTTCTATCATTTGCAGTATTTTATTTGGTAACAGGAAGATTTGTGACCAGAAAGCTTGAATGGAAATTAATACACTCTTTATCAACTGTACTCTTCCTGCATAGCTTAGAAACTTGGTTGTCCATTGTTTGATCTTCCCCAGTATTTTGTCTAGCAATGGCTGTCATTGATTCACTGATAGTCTTTTTGAGCTCAAAGGAACTCCTAAATATTTGAAAGGGAGTTCACCAATAGTGAAACCATTAGCTTGGATAATTTCCTATTGCACTGTTGTAGAGACTCCACCAAAGTACATGCAACTTTTACTTTGGTTTGCAATAAGTTCAGAAGCTTTTGAGAAGTTGTTGAATTACTCACATAATAGCTGTACAGACACCACATCACCTCTACAAAATAAAAGCAGATCATCAGCAAAACTGAGCTGGACAATGCTCAGTTTCTCACAACTTGGGTGATAGTTGAAATTAGGTTCCTCCTTCAGTTGTTTCAAGCTTCTAATTAGGTACTCCATTGCTAATACAAACAATAATGGTGACATTGGATCACCCTGCCTCACCCCCCTTTTTGCATCAAATGACATAGTTGGACTGCCATTAATAGAGATAGAATAAGAGACAGTTCGAAGACACTCCATGATCCACCCTATGAATACTTTAGCGAAACACATTCCAGCTAATACATGTTCCAAGAACACCCATTCAAGTGAGTCATATGCCTTTTGCATGTCAATCTTAATCATGCACCTAAGTGAGAATCCCTTCCTTCCATAGCCTTTTATTAACTCATGGCTGAGTAGTACATTGTCTATCAAACCTCTTCCTGGTACAAAGGCTGCTTGACTCTCATCCACCAGTGTATTCATCACTTGCCTCAGTCTGCCTGTCACCATTTTCGATATGATCTTATATAGTGTAGTGCAACATGATATAAGTCTATATTCTCTTATTGAGTTTGGGTGCTTTACTTTAGGAATAAGGGTGACTATTGTGTTGTTTACTGGCTTATACATTCTCCCTGTATCAAAGAACTCCAGTACTGCTTCAACAATATCATCTCCAATAGTGTGCCATGCTTTCTTAAAGAAACATGCATTAAATCCATCCCCCCTGGTGCCTTCATGTCATCTATTCTTTTCAAAGCTTCCATTACATCCTCCTTTGTAAAAGGAGTTAGGAGTTGCATCTGTTGTCTTCTGGTTAGTACTGGTCCATTCCTTATCCATCCAGGATGGATAGCTGGCATGCTTCACTTGCAGTTCCATCCACTATTAGTGAGCTTTACAATTTGATTCTGTGTTTTCCTCCCTTTCATGTTGGAAATGAAGTATTCACTATTAGTATCTCCCATCTTTAATTACTGTACTCTTGATTTTTGCTTGTAGATGGATTCCTAAATTTTGTCCCACTTTTCCAGTTGCAGTAGCAGCTCCTTCTCCTCCTCAAATAGATTTCCTGTTAAATTAGCATTCTTCATTTTCCTTTGTACATTGTCCAATTCTTCCCTGATAGTATTTATCTGCACTTTGACATTCTTGAACTCCCTGTTGTTTAATTGTTTCAGAGCATCTCTTACAGGTTTCAAGTTCCACCAGACTTCTTCCATTCCCCCATTCTTCCTTGTCCAGTTGCTATCCACAATCTTTCCAAAGTCAGGGTGGTCTTCCATACAATTATAGAATTTAAATGACCTATTCTTGTTATCAAAACTTACCTCTATCTCAATCCCCAGTGGAGAATGATCCGAGAAAAGAGAATTCATTATTTGGACTTATCTAGGAAGCATATTTATCATCCATTTGTCATTGACTATTGCTCTATCTATTCTTCTAAAAACATGACCATTTGTCCATGTGTATTCCTTGCCCACTGTAGGTAATTCTGCCAAACTACAATCTTCAATAACTTCTTTAAAGCCTTTTGTCTCACTTTCCTGAACTTCTCTTCCATGCCTTCTATCATCAACCCCTAATATAGAGTTAAAGTCACCCATCATCAACCAAGGAACCATGCAATGCCTTGATAAGTTCCTAATTATCTCACATACTGATTTCCTATCTTGCACACTGTGCAACCCATAGATTGCTGAGAAATAGAACTCCTTCTTAGTCTTCAGAATCTTCACACTACCATGTATGATTTGGGACTGTCTCTCTATCACTGTATACTGCATCACATTTGGATTCCACATTACCCAAATTCTACCTTTACATGTAGTTGACACATTA
Organism: Nicotiana knightiana; assembly: GCA_005239525.1. NCBI lineage: Eukaryota > Viridiplantae > Streptophyta > Magnoliopsida > Solanales > Solanaceae > Nicotiana > Nicotiana knightiana. Next base: position 27,595 of record ML420474.1, on the reverse strand, counting down.
TGACTTCATTCCCAACCTAGTAATAGCTTCCCAATAATCCCCCCTGCATTTATATCTTTTACTCTATGCTTACATATTTCTAGAATATCTATTTTATTATTCCTTATAAACACCTTCAACTCCTTATGCTTGAACATCTTATTGAACCCCCTTACATTCCATGTAACTATCATATTATACTGTTGGATTGTTTTGCTCCAGCCTCTCTTCCTCCACCCCTCTACTAGTACTACATTAAGCTACTCCTTTTGTTGTTTGATCTTTCCCTGTTTCCATTAGACTGTTGAAACCATTTATAACTTGAATGCCTTCCCCATTTCCTTGTGTTCTTTGCCTTTTTGCCCCATATTTATTCTTAACTTGTTGCCATGCACCTCCATTATCTTCTGTTTTATCATTCTTCATTTGTTGCTTCCTATCTTCCTTTTGTACCCTCTGCTGATTCTGATGCGGTTCATCATTTACCTTATTGATAGGTCTCCAGACTGGTCTTTGCTTTGCCACTATCTTCTGTTGTTGTTGTTGTTGTTGTCCTACTCCCCTTTTCTATGCCAACTGTTTTAATCTGATGACAATTGTGACCTAATTTCATACATCTTGAGCAGTACATAGGTTTCCAATCATACCATATTTCCTGTGTCAATAGTCTGCCCTTTGGCTCTTTGATTTTAATAGCATTTGGTAACTCCTTAGTAACATCAATATCCACCAGTATCCTTGCATATGAAATGCTCTCTGCATGTGAAGTGCAAGCATCTGCATATATTGGCTGGCCTAAGCCACTACCAATTTTGCTCAATGCATTTGCACTCCAACAACATAAAGGTAGGTTAGGCAGTTTGATCCAGATGGGAATTGTCTTCAGATCCTCAGCTTCAAAATCAAATTCCGCAGTCCAAGCCGTCATGATTACTGGTCTATCATTAAGCATATTTGGTCCTGAATACATCACCATATCCCTTTCCTTCAGATTTGCAAAATTAATCACAAAATATTTGGTATTATGGTAAAATATTTTTGGTTTCACTGAAAACTCTCCTTGTCCTGCTATAAATCTCTCCATAGCCTTAATCGAAGGTGTTCCACCTATGACATATACTATTGCTGCATATTTCCACTTACTTACTTCACTATCAACATCCTCTTGAACTAGTTCAATAATCGTCTCACCCTCAACAATAGAAAGCGGTATAAATCTCAGAACCATAGCTCTTTTTGCCAGTTTATTCTCCTCAAACAGCATCGACCATGATTTTGTAGCCTTTGGTTCATCCTCCAATTGTAGCTTCCTCTGTGCACCACCAGTTTGAGCTACTGTTCCATTGATTTTCCCACTTGAAACAGTTTCCAAAATCAGATCTACAATTTGTTTCTGTTGTTGTACTCGTCCATCTGAGCTTAGATCTTCCTGCATGTTGGTCGGTGTTGTCCATGTGCCTGTTGTTCCTCTGTTACCTCCACTTCGAGCTGGTAAGGTTGGCCATATCTCCAAATTCGGTGTTGCATGTTCCTTTCCTTTACCTACTGATGCTTCCTCACTCGATTTGTTTCCAATTGTGATATTCGCCTCTTTAACACCTGCTTTGTTCAATGTAACAATACCATCGCCTCCAATTGCTAGAGGTTTTGGTGTATTCAATGTCGTCGTTCCTAAATTCCTTCCTTCCATTGAGCTGTTTCCTTCATCGATCAATAGCTTAGTAGTCTTCGCTGGCCTTCCTCGTGCCCTCCCTATTCCAGTGAGCGCACTTTAGCAATTCACACTAAATTGCGCCGAGAGAGAAAGAGAGAGAAAACGTATTATAAAACTGCTCCCAAAAAAGTTAATAAGTGACAATATAAAGTCAAAAGATGACCAATGTTGAGTTAAAATTTTACAATAATAATAATAATAATATATATATATATAAGATTTGTCATTTGTTAGACAAATGCGGAGGAAGGAAAAGTAATTACTGATAATTCATTTAGCATACATTTTGTCTTTTATTATTTCGTCCTAATTACTTTTAGTATGTCTTTTTATCAAGTTGGCTCTCAATACTATATTCTAACTGATTTTACTTTATTTTTTTTTACTATCAATACTCTTTTTATGAAAATAAATTCATGTACCTTATGAAATTTGCAATTACTTATATGATGAATTGGTAAAATAATTGGATCGGATTCTCCAATAATAAGTTGATTTTTTTTTTATTAAATTAGTTAAAAGCCTAATTATTCATTCCCAACATTAACTATAATTATATTTTTATCCTATAAGAATCTTATGCTCAAAGGATAAAAAATTGATCTTACATTTCACACAGATAATTTTAGTTGGTTTTAAAATTTTAAATATTAGAAAGTTAATTAAATTATAATTTATTATATAAAATCTATATATAGGGCATAAAAATATTGACCAACATATTATTATAATAAGATTCAATATTTAATTATTTTTAACCACTTTATTAGAATGTAAAACTCTAAATCCCTCAATATGTTTAAATAAATGCCAAAATAAATAAGAGATTGCCTTGAGTCATAATATCAACAACATACGTTTGAGAAATGCAGTTGGATTGGCACTAATCTATACCTATCTATACTATATTAAAAGCACGAAGCATCTTAGCGAAATATCGTTCGTACTTTTTACCTTTCTTAAATTTGAGTTCACACTATTTTTCTAATAAATAGGACTGTGAAATTAACTAAATTTTAGCTTGAATTATGTAAAGACTCCTAATATTTAGGAATCTAAATCGGTAACAGTTTACTTCTATAATTTCTTTCCCAAATAAAATATATGTTTGCTTATGAATATTTAAACGAATTATTTATCTTCTCTATTACATATATAATAATTTCTCTTGCTTCTAATAGCTCTGAACTAGTTTAATGTTACTATAATATTAAATTCTTGCTTGTTTGAAAGCTCCTCATTTTTTAGTTAATTTGGATTTGAACTTATTTCATTTTCTTTATATATTTTACTTTTATAGTGCCACAAACGAAAATTCTTGTACAGTTAACTAAATAAATTAGCTAATATATTTTAATTCATGCTTCATATCATAAATTATTCAATGTAGTATAATCTCCACTTTTACCATGATATTCTTCGACATATTTTGGTCTATCGACATATTGATCAGATTTATAGTGGATAGTTATTACCATCAACGATATAATATTTTTGCTATACATACACAATTAAAAATTTAGTATTTAAACATAATTTTTAATATTTGAGAAGGGATTTTCGCACCTATACAAAAGCTAGATATTTATATATGACTTTAAAAAAAAGTATAGGTATTGATATTGGGTACTCCTAAGACTATCATACTATATTATAAGTATGAAGCCAAAAAATAGAGTTTGAAAGACGAAAATAACCCTAAACACTTGAATGACAATTTTGCCCTTCACATAGAAAATGACGTCTATTAGATGATAATTTTGGCTACATTGATCCATGCTAATGGAGGATTGTTTCATCTCCCAGGGAAGTTGCAATGGTGAAACTTTTTTTAGTTACGTTGTGCCCTTTTCATATTTTTGCTTTAATTGTTTAAACTTTTGAGTTTCCAACTATTATAACAATTAAATGTGGCCTTTTCACATTTTTGTTGCACTATGTAAAAGCACAATAAAGTGTTAAATCACTTAGTAATCTTTTTTTTCCTTGTCCCCGTCAGAAGTTCTCCCATAAACAACTACTGTGGTATATTTTGCTCAACATTATTTTAACAGGTAAATCTATTTATGAGATAACGTATACTACGAAGTTATGCAGAAAGCATCATGGACATAGTTCATGACTTCATGGTGGACTCTTTGCCAACGAAAAGCTTTATTACTTTCAATTGGTACATGCCTAGAGGTTATGCTAAAGATTTTCTTGGTATCATCCTTTTTTTTTGGGTACGATTGGTATCATCTTTATATAAGATATTGTAGTGATATAACTCATATTAAATAGGAATGGTATATTTTATTATTGCACGAAATACAAAAGAATCAGATTTATGGATGCTTATTCTATTAACAAATGAATAATATATTCTGACATTAAAAATAGTATAATATTTCTCATTTGAATTGCTAAATAATTTTTTAATCCAGATTATTTGGTACAAAAATTAATGAATATTTGATAAGAACTACATAAAAGATTCAACTCATACTTTATTTTCAAACTTTTAATTAGTCATAACTTACGTGTTTTAATAATATCAATCATTCTAAAAAGATTGTATATATTGATGGGACACACGTGCAACGCATATGTCTAAAGACTAGTTTTATCATATAAGTGTGACGACCCAAATTCCAATTTAGGTCACGATGGCGCCCAACTTCGATGTCAGGCAAGCCAACCTTAATTTACTAGTGATCCCTTTTTTGATTTATAAAACAATTCACCATACTTAAGAGATTTTTCTTTCAAATGCATAAATTCGAAGTAAATTAGTGACGTAGACAATCAAAAGTGAGCAATAATTATAATAATCACCACCATCATTACAACACAAAATAATAGAATATCCACTACGTGGGTGTGCCAGGGACTGGCGTCACAGGTCTATGAGCATCTAATAGAAACGAGTATCCAAAAGAAAATACAAGTTTGCCCTACTGTCTGAAGAAAAGTAATACAGACATAGCAAAAGAAAGGAGGAACTCCAAGGTGCTGCCAGAGAGATACGTCAAGGAAAGCAGCTCACCGAGAAGTCCATGAGCTCCGGATAAATGCCCAGATACACCTACCTCAGAGCCTGTACAGTTAAGTACAGAAGCGTAGCATGAGTACATAAACAGATATGTACCTAGTGAGTATCCCGCCTAATCATGAAGAAGTAGTGACGAGAGGTAGACGTGATACTTACTAGGGTCAACAGTTTAAATAACATAATTTAATAAGGACTAGGCAGGCATAACAGTCGTAGTAATCACAAAGACATAAAATCTCAAGTATAATTGTAATTGCCTTTGTATGTCAAATTTCACTAGCATATAATGTACTAAATTCCCTTTTTTGACATGAAATAGTTTATACAATTACAACAAAACCCCAGTAAATTACATAGAACATAATAGGCCGAAAGCGTCTCGAAAATAAATGTGCACTGCCGAGGGTCGAACGACTCGAACCATAGATGCATCTATTACCCCGCTCGCGAATCGAACATGCGACGCGGTTGACATAATAGTAGGGATATCCCGCTCACGAATCATACATGCGATGCGGGTGCCGTATACATACACATAATTTTTCAACATTTAGGGATTTAACAGAGATTATACGTAAAAGCAAGAACTTAAGCAATATGATTTTTGAACATAACTTCCTAATACTTTCACACCAAATTCAAGGATACTATGCAACTCAAATACATTTAGGGACACATGTAAGGCACATAAAAGCATGCTTGTGAGTCCTAGAACTACCCAACATAACATAATAATAGCTACGCGCGGACTCTCATCACTTCGTGCGTGCGTAGCCCCTGCAAGTAAGGGCATGGAATTATCTATAAGCACCAATGGGGACAATTCCCTCTTACAAGGTTAGAAAGGAGACTCACCTTGTGTCGAACCTACTCTCATGGTCAAGAACGCGCCCGAAAACTCCAAACTCGTCACCCAAGGACTCGAAACTAGCCAAATGCTATACAAATATATCGATTTATACTCAAAAGTATGGAATTCTCCTATTTACTTAGTTATTTCACCTTACTTTGAAAAATCCTAAAATACACCCCCCGGCCCAAATGCTCGGATTCCGGAAATTTTGAAGGAATCAATTACCCATAATCTAAGGATCATTAATATATAGTTTTTGTGTGATTTCATGGCAAATTCCTTGGTAATTCTTCCAATTTTTATAAAACCTAGGTTTTTACTCGAACCCTTAAATTTCCACTAATTAATGAGTTAATCTACCTAAGAATTCAAGTATTAGACTAAGTTTATGGTAGGAATTACTTACCTCAAAATAGCTAGGTTGTTTGGCTCTCTTGCATGCTAAAAAATCACCTCAAGGAAGAAGAAGAATGCCCAAAAATGGTTTAAGTCCCGTTTTAAAATAGACTGCCCAGCTGCCCCTTCTATGCGAACGCATCAGGGGCAGTGCGTTTGCGATGAACAAATGGTCAGGGCCTGATGAGGCCTTCTATGCGAACGCGGAGGCTAGCTTAGCTAGACCTACGCGAACGCGGCTGGGGGGGGGGGGGTGAGAACGCACTGTATAAGGGCGAAGCTGGTCTGGCCCAATGCCCTACCCTATGTGAACACGGAGCACCTACGCGAACGCATAGGGAAATTTTCACCCCTGCCAAGATCCTTCTATGTGAACGCGACAGAGCAACTGCGAATGCATAGAAGGAAACCAGACACAGAAATTCTAGTGTTTTACATTTAACTCCGAGGGGTCCGAAACTCACCCGAACCCCTCGGGACCCCGTCCAAAGGCACTGCTAGGTCTGTATTCATGATACGGACTCGCTCGAATTTTCGGAACGTGAAAAACACAACGAAACTAAGAATTCGACCCCAAAACCAAATTGAATCAAACTTTGAACTTAAAGTTCTATAATTCGCTTTCAATGCGCCGAACCGACCTATACTACTCGGAATGACACCAAATTTTGCAAGCAAGTCATAAATGGCATAATGGAACTATTCCCGGTCTCGGAAGTCCGTTCGAACCTCGATAATAAAAACACATTCCAAACCAAATTTCAAACTTAAGGAAACTCTAATTTCGATATTGGGCACCGAAATGCCCCCCGGTCATCCAAAACCCATTACAAACATACGCCCAAGTCCGAAATCATTATACGAAGGTACCGGAACCGTCGAAACTCGATTCTGAGGTTGTTTACTCAAAATGTTGACCGAAGTCAAACTTGGCCTTAAAGGCCAACCTTAAGGAACCAAGTGTTCCTATACCACTCTAAACGCTTCCGAATCCCGAACCACCCATCCCCGCAATTCATAAATAATAATAAGCCGCTACGGGAAGTCTCATTTAGGGGAACGGGGTCCTGATACGCAAAACGACCGGTCGGGTCGTTACATTCTCCACCTCTTAAACAAATGTTCGTCCTCGAACGACTCTAGAATCATACCTGAACTGCTGAATAAATGTGGATATCATCTCTGCATGTCCTCCTCGGACTCCCAGGTCGCCTCCTCGACTGGTTGGCCCCTCCACTGGACCTTTATGGCAGAAACTCTCTTGGAGCTCAACTAGCGATCCTGCTTGTCAATAATAGCAACTGGCTCCTCCTCGTAGCACAACTTCTCATCCAACTGAATAGTGCTGAAATCGACCACGTGACAAAAGTCGGCGTGGTACCTCCGGAGCATGGATACATGGAAGACCGGATGAACTCCTGATAATCTAGGAGGTAAAGCAAGCTCATAAGAAACCCCTCCAACTCGCCTCAATACTTCGAAAGGACCTATAAACCTCGCGCTCAGCTTGCCCTTCTTCCCGAACCTCATAATACCCTTCATCGACGAGACTTTCAACAGAACCTTATCTCCCTACATAAATGATACATCACGCGCCTTCTGATCCGCGTAACTCTTCTGTCTGGACTGTGCTGTGCGGAGCCTCTCCTGAATCAACTTCACTTTCTCTAAAGCATCTCTCACCAGTTCGGTGCCATATAACTTAGCCTCGCTAGGCTCAAACCATCCGATAGGAGAACGACATCGGCGACCATACAAAGCCTCAAATGAAGCCATATCGATGCTGGACTGGTAACTATTATTGTAAGCAAACTCGGCCAAAGACAAGAACTAGTCCCACTAACCTCCAAAGTCAATCACACATGCCCTAAGCATGTCCTCTAATATCTGAACTATCGGCTCCAACTGACCATCAGTTTGAGGGTGAAATGCTATGCTGAGATCTATCTAGGTGCCCATCTCACTATGCAATGCTCTCCAGAAATGCGAGGTGAACCGAGGAACTCGATCTGAAATAATGGACACCGACACACCGTGCAACCGAACTATCTCCCGAATGTAGATCTGGGCCAACCTCTCAGAAGTATAAGTAGTAGCCACTGGAATGAAATGCGCCGATTTGGTCAATCTATCCACAATGACCCTCGTCAACCTTCCATAAAGTCTGAGGCAACCCAACCACGAAGTCCATAGTGATGCGCTCCCACTTCCACTCAGGAATGGGCATCTGCTGAAGTAGGCCTCCTGGCCTCTGGTGCTCACACTTAACCTGCTGGAAATTAAGACACCTAGCCACATACTCCACAATGTCCTTCTTCATCCGCCTCCACCAGTAATGCTGCTTCAAATCACAATACATCTTTGTAGCACCAGGATGAACATAATATCGAGAACTGTGTGCCTCCTCTAGAATCCTCTCCTTCAGGCCATCAATATTAGGAACACATAAACGACCCTGAAGTCTCAGAACACCATCCTCGCCAAAAGTAACCTCCTTGGAACCACCTTGAACCACTGTCTCCCAAAGCTCCCAAGCACGGATCATCAAACTGCCGAGCCTTAATTTCACCCAATAACGAAGACTGAGCAACCACATGTGCTCGAACTCGACGAGGCTCTAAAAGGTCTAATCTCACCAGGCGATTAGCCAAGGACTGAATGTCCAAGTCTAGAGGTCTCTCCTCTGCTCCAATATAAGCCAAGCTACCCATACTCTCCGCTTTCCTGCTCAAAGCATCTGCTACCACATTCGCCTTGCCCAGATGATAAAGAATGGTGATGTCATAATCCTTCAGCACCTCAAGCCACCTGCGCTGCTTAGAATTAAGATCCCTCTGTTTGAACATGTGTTGTAAGCTGCGGTGATCCGTATAAACCTCACAGGACACCCCATACAAATAGTGCCTCCACATCTTAAGATCATGAACAATCGCCACCAACTCCAAATCGTGCACAGGATAATTCTTCTCATGAACCTTCAGCTAGCGAGAAGCATAAGCAATAACTCTCCTTTCCTGCATCAACACATACCCCAAGCCAACGCGTGAAGCATCGCAATATACTGTATACATCCCAGAACGGGAAGGCAATACTAGAACTGGTGCTGATGTCAATGTTGTCTTGAGCTTCTGAAAGCTCGCCTCACACTCGTCGGACCATCGGAACGACGCATTCTTCTAATTCAATATAGTCAATGGGGCTGCAATGGAAGAGAAGACCTCCACAAATCACCGGTAGTAGCCTGATAGACCCAAGAAACTCCTGATCTCTGTAGCTGAAGTAGGACGCGGCCAACTCTGAACCGCCTCAATCTTCTGAGGATCAACCTTGATACTCTCTCCGGATACCACATGCCCCAAGAATGCTACGGAATCCAACCAGAACACACACTTGGAGAACTTAGCATATTAGCTTCTGTTCTCGCAAAGTCTGGAGTACAACTCTCAAATGCTGCTCGTGCTCCCCCAGGTTACGTGAGTAAATCAAAATGTCATCAATGAAGACAATTAAAAGGAATAAATATACGACCTGAATACCCTGTTCATCAAGTCCATAAATGTTGACGGGGCATTAGTCAAGCCAAAGGACATCACCAGGAACTCATAATGGTCACATCTCGTACGAAAAGTAGTCTTCGGAACATCTGAGGCCCGAATCCTCAACTGATGATATCCCGATCTCAAATCAATCTTAGAAAACACCCGAGCACCCTGAAACTGGTCAAACGAATCATCGATGCGTGGAAAAGGATACTTGTTCTTAATGGTGACCTTGTTCAACTGGCGATAATCAATACACATCCACATAGTCCCATCCTTCTTCTTCATAAATAAAATTGGGGCACCCCATGGCGATACACTCGGCCTGATAAACCCCTTAGCTAACAACTCCTCAAGTTGCTCCTTCAACTCCTTCAACTCTTTCGGAGCCATACGGTACGGAGGAATAGATATAGGCTGGTTGCCTGGAGCTAAATCAATATCACGATCCGGAGGCATGCCTGGAAGGTCTGAAAGAAATACATTAGCAAACTCTCAAACCACTGGCACTGAATCAATCGTCAGAGACTCGACGGTGGTGTCCCGCACATAAGAAAAATAGGCCAGACAACCCTTCTCGACTATATGTCGAGCCTTCAGGAATGAAACAACCCGGCTGACTGCACTAACTGAGGAACCTCTCCACTCCAGCCTAGGCAACTCTGGCATGGCTAAAGTGACTGTCTTGGCATGGCAATCTAGCACGGCATGATAGGGAGATAACCAATCCATTCCTAGAATAATCTCAAAATCAAACATGTCGAGCAATAGGAGATCCGCTCTGGTCTCGAACCCACAAAATGAAATCACACAAGACCGATAAATTTGGTCTACTACCACAGAATTGCCCACGGGAGTGGACACATAAATAAGAGTATCCAAGGACTCGCGAGGAACATTCAGGAAACAAGAAAATAAGGCTGACACATATGAATAAGTGGATCCTGGATCAAATAACACTGATGCATCTCTACCATATACTGAAATAGTACCTGTGATTAGGGAATCTGAGGCCATCACATCTGATCGGGCCGGAATAGCATAGAATCTAGCTGGAGCACCGAATGACTGACCTCCGCTGGAATGAATAGGGGCCGGTAGAGCTCCCCCTTCCTGGCCTCCACCTTTGGGATGACCTCTACCAACCTACCCTCCACCTCTTGGTGGACGAACCGCCGGTGCTGAAAATGTAGGCTGATAAATCTACTGAACGGCCTTACCCCGAAGCCTGGGACAAGTCCTCCTCATATGGTCTGGATCCTCACACTCATAACATATCGCCGGTGGCATGGCCTGCTGCCCTGAAGAAGAACTATGGATAGCTAGGGGACGGTGAGAACCCTCCGGCATGGCACTGAAGTAAGGACTAGAAGACCCCTGATGACCGGAATACCCACCTGGGGAACCCTGAATGGCTGGTGGACGGTAGGAACTCTTTGGCATGGCGCTGAAATAGGGACTCACTGGAGCACCACATGGAGGTGGTGGAGGAGCTGAATATGGAGGCCTGCTAGGCTGGCCTCTACCGAACTGACCTCTACCCCTGGCTGGGGCACCTCTGAAATCTCCTAAAAATCTAGCTCTCTTATCCTACTGACTCTACTCTCTGCCCCTCGAACGATAACCCTCAATCCGGCGAGCTATCTCGACCACAAGCTAATAGGAAGTCCCCATCTCCACCTCTCAGGCCATGTTGGCCCTAATACCTGAGTGCAGCCCAACTACAAATCTCCACACTCTCTCAGCATCAGTAGGAAGTATCATAAGGGCATGACGAGACAAATCCGAAAACCTGGCCTCGTAGTCTGTCACTGACATATGTCCCTGCTCCAGCTGCTCAAACTGATACTGCAGCTCTTCCCTCTCGGAGAGTGGAATATACCTGTCCAGGAACAACTGAGTGAACTGCTCGCAGGTGATAGGAGGGGAACCTACCGGTCTACCAAGGACATAGGACTGCCACCATCTGCAGGCCCTGCCCTCAAGCTGAAAAGTAGTGAAGTCAACTCCATAGGACTCCAGTATCCTCATGTTGTGCAGTCTGTCCCTGCACCTATCAATGAAATCCTGGGCATCCTCTCCCTTCTCACCTCCGAAGATAGGAGGGTGCAATCAGGTCCATCTATCCAGTAACTTCTGCAGATCACCGTCCGCAGCTGGTCTGAGCTCAGGTGCTGCTGCTACAGGCTGGGCTCCACCCAAGGGCAGTGTACCCCGGGTCTGATAAACTATTGCTGCATGGCCTGCGACCTGGGCAGTAGGTCTGGACTCCCCCTCTGCCTGAGATGTGACAGGATCCGCTGGAAATAAACCAGCCTGCGTCATAGTGTCCATGAATCTCATCATACGGCCCATGACCTCCTGGAAGCCTGGCGCCGTCATAAAGTCTACTGGGACAGGATCTACTGGGGGCACCTCGCCCTGCTCCTCTGTGATAGGATCCTCTGCCGGATCTGCTGGGTGTGCTACTGGAACAGCTCTGGAACGCCCTCGTCCCCTACCTCAGGCCAGTGCCCTATCCCGGCCTCTGCCATGGCCTCACACGGCGGGGGTAGCGGCATCTCCTAGGTTTAGAACGTCAGCCGCGCGTGTCCTCACCATCTGTGAGAGAATTGAAGAATAAGATTTAATAAACCATCAACTGCACGATAGGACATGAATAAAGAGAGGTTTACTAACACCCTATAGCCTCCCGAAGATAAATAAAGACGTCTCCATCTCAATCCGCAACACTCTATTAGGTTTGCCTGTGACTTGTGAGACCTACATGAACCTAGAGCTCTGATACCATGTTGTCACGATCCAAATCACAATTTAGGTCGCGATGGCGCCCAACTTCAATGTTAGGCAAGCCAACCTTAATTTACTAGTGATCCATTTTTTTATTTATAAAACAATTCACCATACTTAAGAGAATTTTCTTTCAAATGCATAAATTCGAAGTAAATTAGTGACTTAGACAACCAAAAGTGAGCAATAATTATAGTAATCACCACCATCATTACAACCCAAAAGAATAGAATATCCACTACCTGGGTATGCCAGGAACTGGCGTCACAGGTCTACGGGCATCTAATAGAAATGAGTATCCAAAAGAAAATACAAGTTTTCCCTACTGTCTGAAAAAAAGTAATACAGACATAGCAAAAGAAAGGAGGAACTCCAAGGTGCTGCCAGAGAGATACGTCAAGGAAAGCAGCTCAACGAGAAGTCCACGCCAAGTATACGTCAGGTACGAGCTCCGGATAAATGCCCAGATGCACCTGCCTCAGTGCCTGTATAATTAAGTACAAAAGCATAGCATGAGTACATAAACAGATATGTACCTAGTGAGTATCCCGCCTAATCTCGAAGAAGTAGTGACGAGAGGTAGGCGGGATACTTACTAGGGTCAACATTTTAAATAACATAATTTAATAAGGACTAGGACGGCATAACAGTCGTAGTAATCACAAAGACATAAAATCTCAAGTATAATTGTAATTACCTTTGCATGTCAAATTTCACTAGCATATAATGTACTAAATTCCCTTTTTTTGACATGAAACAGGTTATACAATTACAACAAAATCCTAGTAAATTATATAGCACATAATAGGTCGAAAGCGTACGGCCGAAGCGTCGCGAAAATAAATATGCACTGCCGAGGGTCGAACGACTCGAGCCATAGATGCATCTATTAGACCGCTCGCGAATCGAACATGCGACGCAGTTGACATAATAGTAGGGCTATCCTGCTCATGAATCATACATGCGACGCGGGTGCCGTATAAATACACATAAATTTTCAACATTTAGGGATTTAACGGAGATTGTACGTAAAAGCAGGAACTTAAGCAATATGATTTTTGAACATAACTTCCTAATACTTTCACACCAAATTCAAGGATACTATGCAACTCAAATACATTTAGGGACACATGTAAGACACATAAAAGCATGCTTGCGAGTCCTAGAACTACCCAACATAACATAATAGTAGCTACGCACGGACTCTCGTCACTTCGTGCGTGCGTAGCCCCCGCAAATAAGGGCATGCAATTATTTATGATCACCTATGGGGACAATTCTCTCTTACAAGGTTAGAAAGGAGACTCACATTGTGTCGAACTTACTCTCCGGGTCAAGAACGCGCCCGAAAACTCCAAACTCGTCACCCAAGGACTCGAAACTAGCCAAATGTTATGCAAATATATCAATTTATACTCAAAAGTATGGAATTCTCCTATTTACTTAGTTATTTCACCTTACTTTAAAAAATCCTAAAATACACATGCCTACATGCTCGGATTCCGGAAATTTTTGAAGGAATCAATTATCCATAGTCTAAAGATCATTAATATATAGTTTTTGTGTGATTTCATGGCAAATTCCTTGGTAGTTCTTCCAATTTTTATAAAACCTAGGTTTTTACTCTAACCCTTAAATTTTCACTAATTAATGAGTTAATCTACCTAAGAATTCAAGTATTAGACTAAGTTTATGGTAGGAATTACTTACCTCAAAATATCTAGGTCGTTTGGCTCTCTTGCATGCTCAAAAATCACCCCAAGGAAGAAGAAGAATGCCCAAAATGGTTTAAGTCCCGTTTTAGAACACACTGCTCAGCTGCCCCTTCTATGCGAACACATCAGGGGCAGTGCGTTCGCGATGAACAAATGGNCGAACCGGGGGGGGGGGGGGGGGGTGCGAACTCACTGTATAAGGGCGAAGCTGGTCTGGCCCAATGCCTTACCCTATGCGAACGCGGAGCACCTATGCGAACACATAGGGCAATTTTCACCCCTGCCCAGATCCTTCTATGCGAACGCGACAGAGCAACCGCGAAAGCATAGAAGGAAACCAGACATAGAAATTACGGTATTTTGCATTTAACTCTGAGGGGTCCGAAACTCACCCGAGCCCCTCGGGACCCCATCCAAAGGCACTGGCAGGTCTGTATTCATGATACGGACTCGCTCAAATTTTCGGAACGTGAAACACACAACGAAACTAAGAATTCGACCTCAAAACCAAATTGAATCAAACTTTGATCTTAAAGTTCTAGAATTCTCTTTCAATGCGCCGAACCGACCTATACTACTCGGAATGACACCAAATTTTGCAAGCAAGTCATAAATGGCATAACGGAACTATTACTGGTCTCGGAATTCCGTTCGGACCTCGATAACAAAAAAACACATTCCAAACCAAATTTCAAACTTAAGAAAACTCTAATTATGATATTGGGCGCCGAAACGCCTCCGGGTCATCCAAAACCCATTTCGAACATACGCCCAAGTCGAAAATCATTATACGAAGCTACTGGAACCGTCAAACCTCGATTCCGAGGTCGTTTACTCCAAATGTTGGCCGAAGACAAACTTGGCCTTAAAGGCCAACCTTAAGGAACCAAGTGTTCCTATACCACTCTAAACGCTTCCGAATCCCGAACCATCCGTCCCCGCAAGTCATAAATCATAATAAGCCGCTACGGGAAGTCTCATTTAGGGGAACGGGGTCATGATACACAAAACGACCGGTCGGGTCGTTACAATAAGTGTGAAGTCCCAAAGTCAAAAATGAATTACAAAGATACCCCTTAAAAGCTGAAAGACCATTTTGTCCTATTTTTGAATGCTACTTTTATATATTATTTTTGTACTAAAAAGTAAATTTAGCTTTCAATAAATAACAATGGGTACTATAATCTGCATTAAATCAGAGAATTAGAATTACTTCATTTTCTTTCTTTCACTGGCCATCATCTGCAGCGTACGTAACTCATCTACAAAATGTCGAATAAGGTACACCTTTTTTCTTTCATATTACTTTTTACAAGTATTTTGGGATTAAAGTAGAAAGAAAATTTAAGTAATTGTCAGCCATGGCTCCTAACACGTGTTAATAATTTTTATTATGTTTCTTGATTTGTATTTGTATAACTAGATGATACAAATCAAGTATATTGTTATCTTCTTCTTCTTCTTCTTCTTCTTCTTGTTTTCTTCCTTTTAATATTTCTTGGTCTATTGCTAATTACACATTTTTTATGTCTTTAGGGAAAGAAGAAAGAGAATAGGCTTTTGTGTAATAACGTATAGAACCACGATTACATGTATTGTTATTTATCTTTTGCATTATGTGCATTTTAATTTTTTTTTGCACCACTAAGCCTTAAATTAATTACTATAAAATAATAATTAAAAAGTCAGTTGAAAAATAAGCCGTCATGTATTTTTCTGATTGTTTAAATTGAATGATATATAGTTTTATTCTTTTAGTATTTTCAGTTGTACTAATGTATTACTTTTTTGTTTTTATACTATCAAAATTTGAATAATAAATATATATTAATATTATTCCAAATAGTTGATGTAAAGGTATTTTTTGGTCCTTTGAAATAATAATCGTGATTTTTAATTATTAAGAATTTTAACAAAAAAAATTGTATTTTGTTCTAGTTGGATGACATAATATTAAAAATAAATTAATCTCTCGGTCACACTAAATACTAATCAAATTGCCTTAAATTGAAATATTGTAATTTTTTCTATTTTTATTTGATATAATTGAGATACTATTTAGGGTATAATGCAATTTTCATCACAATAATAATGTTTGTTGAGATTTTTTGAAATTAATTAATTGTATATTTATGTATTTTAAAATTTATATAATGTTGAATTCTTATTGAATAGAGTATGTACTCAACTAACTTCGATCATAGAGGGAGAAGTATAATCTTGTATGACGATACTTCTCATACTTCCTAATATATAATGGTTTTTAAAAGAAAAAAATTCAACAAATTAATTGTCTTAATTTTTAATGCAGATATTCTCAACTCATATTTTAGAGAAGGGATACTTATTATACAATTTGAACAAATTTTTAATATTCTATAATAAAAAGGAGACTTGAAACTATATTTTATTCTTAAATATTTTTTCGAATTTTATAAAGTATTTCAATTGAAATCGCAATTTAATGAGACTTTGTATAAAATGATATAATAACATTTGAATGTAAATCAATATACATTATCACTAATTCTTTTTAATAAAATCTTCTTTATCTAGAATAGTTAATAAATACAATAAATGAAATAATATTTCTAAAGGAGATAAAAGAATTGTCATATATAAATGTATGTGACCTTGGTATTTTAATCAGGTGAACATTTAAATTATAAAATTATCAAAAATATAATTTTTCTAGTTGAAAGTACTTATTGGAAAAATAATAATAACAATCAAGTAATGCATTTAATGAAGATAGTAAAGATTGAATGAAAAGTGGGGTCCACCAAACTTTTGAACATAGTATACAAACAAATAATGCACTAATATATTTGAAAAACAACCATTATGCCCTTGGTCAACCTCCTCTTCTCTCTTCTATATAAATAGATTCTTTTTATACTAATCAAAATTTGAATAATAAAATATATTAATATTATTCCCAAATAGTTGATGTAAAGGTATTTTTTGGTCCTTTGAAATAATAATTGTGATTTTTAATTATTAAAGATTTTAACAAAAAAAATTGTATTTTGTTCTAGTTGAATGCCATAATATTAAAAATAAATTAATCTCTCGGTCACGCTAAATACTAATCAAATTGCCTTAAATTGAAATATTGCAGTTTTTTCTAGTTTTATTTGATATGATTGAGATACTATTTAGGGTATAATGCAATTGTCACGACCCAAAATACTAACTCAGGTCGTGATGGCGCCCAACACCGGGGTTAGGCAAGCCCACACTTAAATTACTAAGGATTCCTCCCATGCTTGGTTAAACATCCCCATACGTGCCAAGTTTTAAAGTTCAAAAACATTAATTGAAAAAAATAACAAGCCATTTCTACCAAAATCAGTCAAAAAGAGGAATGGGCCAATATATACATATACAGACCCGCAAAACCAAAATAACAACTACGTGTGTGCCAGGAACTAGTATAAAGAGTCATACGCGCATACTAACAGAATATACAAAACATAATATACAATCCCACTGTCTGAAAGAAATAGACGGAAAATAAGCAAAAGAAAACTTCACGGTGTTGCTTGGGATTGTCTGGAGAAGCAGCTCACCGTGAAGTCGGGTCCAACTAAGATCAGAATCGAGCTCCGGTCTGATAACCAGATGCACCAGCCGCAGAACCTGTACAATTAAGTACAGAAGTGCATCATGCGTACATAAACAAATATGTACCCAGTGAGTATCCCGCCTAATCTCGAAGAGATAGTGATGAGAGGATGACTTGACACTCACTAAGGTCCAACAAAATAATTAGCAAGATATAATATCAGTAACGGGCATACAAGGATGATAAAAGCAGTAAACATTTAAAATAACAGTAATTCAAATAAATACTGGAAGTAAATATACAATCTCTACCTCTTTATTCTTTTCTTTCCTTTAAAAATATATCTGAACACTCAAAATCCATAACAGAATTCTTAACAATTTAACATGCGCATACAGGATAAGGACAACCGGCCTGAGCCATCATAATGATCATATATGTGCACTGCCGAGGGTTGAACGACCCGAACCATAATATATATATCTTTCAATCTTGCCATGGCGTACGGCCCTCTCCCATGAGAATGGGGGNAAATTGTGAAGCGGTCACATGCACACACAATCCACACATTTATTCTTTATCAATTACTTTTCGTGAAAAATTCCTTAAAATTTCTTAAATTCTATGATCTCAGGGAAACAAGCCGCATGTAACATTAATTCACTAAGCATATAGTTCTTTTCAAGGAAAAATATAAGGCATGGTGTAGGCCTAACTACCGGGACATAATAATAATAGTCGCTACGTACAGACTCTCATCACTTTGCGCGTACGTAGCCCCGACAAACATTAGCACATAGTCATTTAAAGCACCTAGAGGGGCAGTTCCCCCTTACAAGGTTAGAAAGGAGACTCACCTTGTGTCGAATCTACTACCCGGACCAAGAACGCGCCCGAAACTTTGAACTCTACACCCGAGGACTCGAAACTAGCCAAATGTTAGACAAATTCATCAATTTATGCTCAAAGTATGGAAATCCTCCTACTACTAGGTCAAATTCGCCATTCTTGAAGAAATCCTAAAATCCAATCCCGGGCCCGCATGCTCGGATTCCAAAAATTTTCGAACGAAACACTCACCCATAGCCTGAGGATCATTAATATACGATTTTTGAATGATTTCATAGCCAATTCACGGTTAATTTTCTAAATTCTCGTAGGCCCTAGGTTACTACCCAAATTCCTAATTTTTCACTAATTAAGTAGTTAAATTCCACTAAGACTGCATGCATTAACTAACTCTAGGATGGAATCTACTTACATTTCAGTGGTTTAGCCGTTGAGCCCTTTTCCCAAGATCTCAAGGTGTTCTAATGGAGGAAGAAGTGAGAAAATAATGAAGAATCCCGTATTTAAGAAACAAACTGTCTGACAGTGTTTCCGCACCTACGGCTCGAGGACCGCACCTGCGGAAATGGACGAGGAAGCCTGGGCCCGCACCTGCGGCTCCGCTCCTGCGGAAATTTGTCCGCACTTGTGAGAAATGACCTGCCCGCTGGAGGTCGCACCTGCGAGGCTGGGACTGCAGGAGCAGTCCCCCACCTGTGACTGGGCAACGGCACCTGCAGTCAACACCAGAACAGGTGCACCAGCAGCTATTTCAGCTGATTTTTGGCCTCGTGTGGTGTCCGGGAGGTACCTAGGCCCACTCGAGCCCCCGTCCAAATATACCAACAAGTCCCAAATCATAATACGGACTCGCTCGAGCCTTCAGAACGCCCAAAACAGCGCTAAAACTCAAAATCATACCTCAAAACCCCTAGAACCAAACTAAGGAACTTTAAGTTATCTTGACTTTGCTAACAACGCACCGAACCGACCTATACTACTCGAAATGACAGCAAATTTTGCAGGCAAGTCATAAATGACATAACGGAACTATTCCCGGTCTAGGCATTTCGTTTGAACCTCGATAACACAAAAACACGTCCCAAACCACAACAGGAACTTCTTATTTCAGTATTGGGCGCCGAAACGCTCCCGGGTCATCAGAAACCCGTTCCGAACATACGCCCAGGTCCGAAATCATCATATGAAGCTACCGGAACTGACGAAACTCAATTCCGAGGTTGTTTACCCAAAATGTTGACCGAAGTCAAACTTGGCCTTGAAGGCCAACCTTAAGGAACCAAGTGTTCCTATAGCACTCTAAACACTTCCGAATCCCGAACCACTAGTCCCCGCAAGTCATAAGTCATAATAAACTGCTATGGGAAGTTTCATTTTGGGGAACGGGGTCCGATAATGCAAAACGACCGGTTGAGTCGTTACATTCTCCACCTCTTAAACAAATGTTCGTCCTCGAACGGGTCTAGAATCATACCTGAAGTGCTGAATAAGTGTGGATATCTGCTCCGTATGTCCTCCTCGGACTCCTAGGTCGCCTCTCGACTGGTTGGCCCTTATACTGGACCTTTACGGCAGAAACTCTCTTGGACCTCAACTGGCGGTCCTGTCTATCAATAATAGCAACTGGCTCCTCCTCATAGCCCAACCTCTCATCCAACTGAATAATGCTGAAATCAACCACGTGAGAGATGTTGGCGTGGTACCTCCGGAGCATGGATACATGAAAAACTGGATGAACTCCTAATAAACTGGGAGGTAAGGCCAGCTCATAAACAACCTCCCCAACTCGCCTCAACACCTCGAAGGGACCTATAAACCTCGGGCTCAACTTGCCCTTATTCCCAAACCTCATAATACCCTTCATAGGCGAGACTTTCAACAAGACCCTATCTCCCTCCATAAATGATACATCACGCGCCCTCTGATCCGCATAACTCTTCTGTCTGGAATGTGCTGTGCGGAGCCTCTCCTGAATCAACTTCACTTTCTCCAAAGCATCTCTCACCAGGTCGGTACCATATAACCTAGCCTCACCAGGCTCAAACCACCCGATTGGGGAACGACATCGCCGACCATAGAAAGCCTCAAATGGTGCCATCTCAATGCTGGACTAATAACTATTATTGTAAGCAAACTCGGCCAAAGGCAAGAACTGGTCCCACTGACCTTCGAAGTCAATCACACATGCCCTGAGCATGTCCTCCAATATCTGAACTGTACACTCCGACAAAAAATAGTCTGAGGGTGAAATGTTGTGCTGAGGTCTATCTACCCATCTCACTACGCAATGCTCTCCAGAAGTGCAAGGTGAACTGAGGACCTCGATCTGATATAATGGACACCGGCACAACATGCAACCAGACTATCTCCCGGATGTAGATCTGGGCCAACCTCTCAGAAGTATAAGTAGTATCTACTGGAATGAAATGCTCCGATTTGGTCAATCTGTCCATAATGACCCAAACCGCGTCAACCTTCTGCAAGGTCCGAGGCAACCCAACCACGAAGTCCATAGTGATGCGCTCCCATTTCCACTCAGGAATGGGCATCTGCTGAAATAGGCCTCGTGGCCTTTGGTGCTCATACTTAATCTGCTGGAAATTAAGACACCTAGCCACACACTCAACAATGTCCTTCTTCATTCGCCTCCACCAGTAATATTGCTTCAAATCACGATACATCTTTGTAGCACCAGGATGAACAGAATACCGAGAACTGTGTGCCTCCTCTAGAATCCTCTCCCTCAGGCCATTAACCTTAGGAACACATAAGTGGCCCTGAAGTCTCAGAACACCATCCTCGCATTTAATAACCTCCTTGGCCCTACCCTGAACCATTGTTTCTCGTAGCTCAGCCAAACACAGATCATCAGACTGCCGAGCCTTAACCTCCTCAGGAGAAGTAGCTCACCGTGAAGTCGGGTCCAACTAAGATCAGAATCGAGCTCCGGTCTGATAACCAGATGCACCAGCCGCAGAACCTGTTCAGGATGAAAGGAAAAATATTAGTCACGAGGAAGAAATGTATACTTATTCAACTATTGTAACAAAAACAGTCAGGGGTAAAAGATCATCATCATTTGTACTTACTCAAAAAAAACTGTTATCAAATAAAACAGTTACAAATAAAAGATCAATATTCATGTATTTGTTCAGAAAACTGTTGTCAAATAAAATAGTTACGGATGAAAAAGCATTTTCCTCGTACTTATTATAAAACTGTTATCAATAAAAACAGTTGCGGGTAGAAACCCCAATCTTTATAAAAACTGTTACTAGTGAAAAACAGTTGTTCCCTTGTATTAATATCGAAAAACTGTTACCTATAAAAAATAATTACGAAATACAAGGGTATATCAAATCTGTTAAACAAAAACAGTTGCAACATGAGTTTTATACGATAATAAAACACATGTAAAATGTCGTGGAAGTTCAAACAAAAAACTTTCCTTGGAAACATTCTTAAACATGTGTAAAAATCCTATCACTCTATTGCATTACCATGAAGTTGAGACGTCTTCTTCATGTCAATCATAAAGATACCTCTTCAATAAATTATGCCTACTATAAAAAGCCACACATTTAATATGACACCGTGCCTATTACGAAAAGGTATGAGTAATCTAAAGCATTCTATATGCAAAACTCAGAGGTAAAACTAAAACCTCGAAAAATGAAGCATGCAAAAGACTTAAAGAGTGAGACAAAACTCAACAAAAGTCATACTAGCATTAATATATTAAAACGGCTAAGCAAAAACTAAATATTAACTTATACTTAGCCGTATAGAATTTTTATACATTGAGGTGCCCCTAAGTTATCATTTGGGGACTTTAAAGAGATCCAAATTTACCCCTGATGGGACTGGGCGTAACCACCAATTGAGACAAAGAAAAAAAAAAGAGGGGTGAACCAACTAAACTTCTTCAGGAGGGGGGTTGACTTCACTGGCAAAAGGAGCGGGAGCAACTAGGGATGAAGAGGCACGAGCAGCTGGATTCTCACCATCAGGTGAAGAGAGGCTATGACCTTGTTGAGCCTTCTCCATGGCTTCCTTAGTTTTAGCTATTTCAGCACTAAGGTCGAAACCCTCTTGACTCATTTCCGTCAATGTGTCAAGGCGAGAATTCATATACGCCCAGCTCACATCAACAACAGCCACCTCTTCAAGATCTTCATAATCCCTTGCCCATACTTGAAGCTCAGCTCTCAATCCGTCCTTCTCCGCTTCAGCAGCTTCATGGGCGGCCCTTAACGGTACAATCGACTCCTCCAGAGTTTGAACTTTATCTAAAGCCTTACGAAGGTCCTCTTGAGTACGAGTGAGTGATTGCACGAGCTCGCCTGAGTATTCCTCCTTCTGCCCCAACACGTTTTTCAAGTCTCTAATCTCCTCTGAGGCGCGGGACAACTGCTCAGCAAATGAGGACTCCAGAACACTGTTGTCTTTATCAGCCTGACTGGAAGAAGCCTTCTCTACTGCTAGTTTTGCCGCCATGAGCCTTATCTGCCGCTTCAAGGTACTCCTTTCCTCTTCTAAGGCATCCATGTCAATACTTAGGCTATCATACGGTGCTTTCCAATTATCAGCATCGGCCTGCAACTCTTTTGTCTCCTGATCCGTATTTGAGATCCTCTTCATAAGCTCCATGCCTATAAGATTAATCTACAAGAAATAAACCAATCAGATATGATAAATTTCATATACGAAAATGAAAGAGGATAACCTGCATCATACCTTCAAAGAGGTATGCACAACTTCATTGGACCATGTAAGAGCACTATGGCTGGCTAGCTTGGCTTTCTCAGTAGGACCTATCAAAGGCTTGAGCCACACTTCGGGCCTTGAAAATATTCCCCTTAGCTGGAACCTCTATTACCACCTGCCGCATCTCTCTGCTGGAAGACCCTACTTCCCTAGCGGAAGGCATGGAAGCAGGCATAGATGAACCAGCAACAGGCACGGAGGGTTGAGGAGCTGGAGAAGCCACGGGCAAAGCAGAAGGCACAAAGGGTTGAAGAGTTGAGGAAGCCACGGGCAGGCAACAATAGAAGCCGTAATAGCCAAAGGAGCAGATGAGACAACTTCTCTTAAAGAAGCAGGAAAGACAACAGCCAAAGGGACATCGTCAGGAGCAAGGTCAAAACCTTCATGGAACAGGTAATCCACAAACTTATGAATGCGGGAATGTGAAACATCTTCGAAAGTAGAGGGCTCAACCACAGACACGGAAGGCAAGGTCATGGGTGTAAACTCATCATCTGAAACCACCTGCCTTCTCTGTGGCATGTGTACTAAAGCACCTTTTTCTTCTTCTTCTACGGAACGAGACTCACCAATATTCCTCTTCAAGGAAGACGAACCAACAATAATCTCTTGGGCCTGAGCCAAAGACATCTTCGGGATAGATGAAGCTGACACCCCACGAGCAGAGAACCCTATCAAAAGGGAAAAAGTTAAGCGACAAAGAAAGAAGAGACTCGTGTAAGGAAAGAAGAAAGAACAAAAGCTTCACTTACTGTTGGTCTTTACATGCCAACCATACCTCCCAGCGAGGTACTTCTAAGATCTCTCTTCTAAAGGAGCAACGAACAACAATTTTTCTACCCAATCACGGATACCGGAGACATTCTCAACAGTATCCATGATTGCTAAGAGAAGAAGAAACAGATACGGTGTTAGTAAAACATCTCAAGTCAGAATGAGTAAAAGTAAATAGATGTGAGCTAAAGCATACTCACGTGCACAATTCCACTTCTCATGGAAGGGAAGATTTTCTTCACCCACTAAACCAACAGTGGGTATAGCAACATACCTGAGGTACCAACCCCTATCCTTATCATTTCCAGGGGTTACCAGCACTTTTTTGCTCCTAGCAGTTAGAGTAAAAACCCCTTCATGAAAAAAGGTAGGAGAATAGAAATGAATAAGATGGTTGAAAGTAAAAGGAACCGAGGCTAAAGAAGCTAAACTCCTAAGACATGCGACAACTTGCCACACAAGCGGACCAACTTGTCCTAAGTAGATATTGAAGAAACGACATAATTCAATTATGACTGGATCAATGGGAGGCCTAAACCCTAAAGTAAAAGGGTACGTATACACAAAAGAATATCCCGTCTTGTAAGACGTTATTCTTTGATTACTATTTGGAATATAGACAGGGAAATCAGGCCTCCAAAAACACTCCCACGAACAAGGGAAATCTGACCCTCAGTTACAAGGGTTCGATACCTTTCGACACTCTCAAGGGAAGAAGATTGGTCTACAACTTGATTATCTCTAGTAAATACAAACTCAGCAGGAATAATTTCATCAACTCCAGGTTCACGAAGGCGTTCACCTCTACCTCTAGATAAAGACCGAGAAGCCCTAAACCTCGGAGAAACTAGAGACCTAGCGGAAGGAGGGGGAACTATCTGAGAAGAAGAGAAGCCTCTCAAAGGAGTGGGTCCTAGACTCCTAAGTCTACCACCCCTTCGACTCCTAGTCGGAGCAGAAGATGGCGTTAAATTTTCAATATCTATTACTCTCTGAGGTTGATTTGAAGAAAACATGTTACAAAGTCAATAAGAAAGTTCTTTACAAAAGAGAAAGTTAGAAAGTGTTTTGTGGAAGCAAAGAAAAGAACAAAGGTATTTATACTTGAGGACAACCGTCAAACATGGAAGAAAAGGAAAATAATGATGAAAATTCATAATTGAAGGTGTCACTTCGGGACTGACACAGCCGCAAAAAGCCCTAAAAGGTGCCGAGTAAATGCAAAACCAATCAGAGAAGGACACGTGGTATGAGCATTAAATGGAAGTGACAAACGACGCATATGGTTCAGAGAAGGATACAATGTTTCGAGGTAAAGCAGCGATAAAATATTCCCGCCAAAAATGAGTATCCACTTACCAAATATTAATCGATAAATATCTGGTAAGTGGGGGGACTATCTGTATCGGTAAAAAAGAGTTTCACATGTAAGCCAAATCTTGACAACTCAGCTAGTTATGTGGACACAGGAGAACACGACAGGTGGATGCGATTCTTTGAAGAGGTACGGAACAAAGAGGAAAGATTCAATAAACCCTCGAGCTCATCAGCCACGGGAAACTCAACCTGATCAAAATAGGGAAGAGACACGGTCAGAATGAATCTGGACAAAGCTACGGGCAGATTCAAGAATCCACAATTGATTACTCGTACGTTATGTAACCGTACCCCAATTACCGTTATCCTTTGTAACGCCCCATTAATGTCATAATTAGTCATTAATGGGCAATCATAGCAAGAGTTTTACGTTATATCAAGGAATCTCCTATATAAGGGAGGGGAATACAACTTGTAAAGGCGTCTGATTCTCGAATACAATCTACTTTGCTTTTCTATATTTCTGCAATATTGTCTATTATTCATTTTTTTCTATTTCCTTGACTATCAGTAAACTGTGTTCATCCTAGAAATAGCTTTAGTCAAAGGATCTAATTATTTGATTAAACAATGGGGGTGCTGAATATGGAGGCCTGCTGGGCTGACCTCTACTGAACTGACATCTGCCTCTAACTGGGGCACCTCTGAAATCCCTGGAGAACCTGGCTCTCTTGTCCTACTGACCCTGCTCTCTGTCTCTCGATTGATAGCCCTCAATCCGACGAGCTATCTCGACCACCAGCTGATAGGGAGTCCCCATCTCCACCTCTCGGGCCATGTTGGCCCAAATACCGGAGTGCATCCCTGCTACAAATCTCCGCACTCTCTCAGCATCAGTAGGCAATATCGTAAGTGCGTGGCGAGACAACTCTGAGAATCTAGCCTCATAATCTGTCACTGTCATTTGTCCCTGCTCCAACTGCTCAAACTAATATCGCAGCTCTTCCCTCTTAGAGGGTGGGATATACCTGTCTAGAAACATCTGAGTGAACTGCTCCCAGGTGTGGCCTGCTGAGAATATAGGACTGCCACCATCTGCGAGCTCTACCCTCTAGCTGGAAGGTAGTGAAGTCCACTCCATGGGACTCTAATATCCTCATATTGTGTAGCCTATCCTTGCACCTGTCAACAAAATCCTGGGCAGCCTCGCCCCGCTCACCCCCGAAGACTGGAGGGTGCAACCGAGTCCATCTATCCAATAACTTCTGCGGATCACCGTCTGCAGCTGGCCTGGGCTCAGGTGCTGCTGCTACAGGCTGGGCCTCACCCATGGGCAGTGTACCCGGGGTATGATGTAATGTTGTTGCCTGACCTGTAGCCTGGGCAGCAAGAGTCTGGGCCCCCACTCCCCGCCTGAGACGTGGCAGGATCTGCCGGAAATAAACCGGCCTAGGACATGGTGTCCATGAACCGCATCATACGGCCCATGATCTCCTGGAATCCTGACGCCGTCATAAAGTCCACTGGAGCAGGACTTGCTGGGGGCACCTCACCCTGCTCCTCTATAGTAGAGTCCTCTGGTGGTGGTATGACTGGAATAGCTCGGGGACGCCCTCGTCCCCTACCTCGGACCGATGCCCTCCCCCGGTCTCTGCCACGACCTTGAACAACAGGGGTAACGGCCCCTCCCGGGTCTGGATCATCGAATGCACGCGTCCTCGCCATCTGTGAGAGATTAGAAGAATGAAATTTAGTAAACCATTGACTGTACGATAGAATAAAAAGTAAGGAGAGGTTTTCCTAACACCATATAGCCTCCCGAAGATAAGTACAGACGTCTCCATACTGATCCGCAAGACTCTACTAGGTTTGCCCGTGACTTATGAGACCTACGTGAACCTAGTGCTCTGATACCATGTTTTCACGACCCAAAATACTAACTCAGGCCGTAATGGTGCCCAACACCGGTGTTAGGCAAGCCCACACTTAAATTACTAAGGATTCCTCCCATGCTTGGTTAAACATCCCCATACGTGCCAAGTTTTAAAGTTCAAAAACATTAATTGAAAAAAAAAAAGCAAGCCATTTCTACCAAAAGCAGTCAAAAAGAGGAACGAGCCAATATATACATATTCAGACCCGCGAAACCAAAATAACAACTACGTGTGTGCCAAGAACTAGTGTCACAAGTCCTACGGGAATACTAACAAAATATACAAAACATAATATACAATCCCACTGGTTGGCCCTTATACTGGACCTTTACGGCAGAAACTCTCTTGGACCTCAACTGGCGGTCC
>ML420471.1:0-18819 GCA_005239525.1 Nicotiana knightiana | reverse complement strand
GGCTTTTGGGATGGTTTTTTGACAAAACCAAGAACAGGAGGTGGTTTAGGAGGTGATGGGGGTTGTAGGGTAGAGATTTGGGGTTGATCAGAGTTTTTATGGTGGCCGGATGGCGGTGGGGTTTCAAGGGAGGCTAGGGTTTTTAGAGAGAAGAGAGAGAGAGAGAGACGGACGAAGGGGTTAGGATTTGGTGAAATGAGGGGGGTGGGTTTGGTTAGGACATTTATATAGTTTAGAGGGGGTGAGTTCTTGGCCGTTCGATCCATTTCGATCAATGGCCAGGATTTAATTGACTAGACCAAACAGTGTCGTTTGGTCAGGCCGGGTAAAGGGATTTGGGCTGGGTTGTTCGTTTGTAGGGATTGAGTTTGGGCCTGGGTTGTCTGGGTGCATAGAAAAATAGGGGTTGGGCCTGGGTCTTCCTTGGCCCAGGTCCGATTTTGTTTTCTTAGTTAATTAACTTAATTATTCTAATTAAATTAAACTCTAACTTAATCAAAAAATGTAGCAATTAATTTCAAAACCTTATTTTTCATATATTGACATATTAATTAAGAATAAAACAACCAATTATATATTCTTAATTAAATCTATGATTTATCGAATAAAATGATTAATTTTTATAGTAATTAGTTATTAAAACTACATCACGTTAAATATTCGTCATTTGTCTATTATTTAATTAATTATAACTAATAACTTCATAATGCAAAATTTCAATAATTTTGGAAGATGAATTATGGATATGCAAACAATGCAAACAATTCATAATTAATTACTGAGAAATCAACCAATATTCATAAAATCAATTGATTTATTGGAATTTTTATAGGACGATATGGCGAGTAAAAATCACATGCTCACCCACACACACACATATATATAAGAGAATGGTAATTTACAATATGGTTAAGTCGAGTATCATATTAAGAGTAAGACACATAGATAAATTAGGATACAGCTGATAAATATTGCAACAAAATTTTTTTAATTAATAACTTCTATTTATATATCTATATCAATATTTTTTATATACATGAAATAAGAGGATAGTTTGTAATGTGGTGAAATCAAGTGGCAAACGAAAAAGAAGTTATTTGGTAATTTAGGATAAAATTAACAATTAATACTTAGAAGAAAATATTATTAATGAAAGTAATTAATATCAACTTTATCCTAAATTTAACGTAAATCTTCTATCTCCTTCTTCTTTTTCTTCTTCTTTTTTTTTGTTTTGTTTTTTTTTTTGTTTTTCATTTTTAGCTTTTATGCCTTATGATAAGTTATTATATACCAGACTTAGAAAGTTAAAATAAATAATCGTAATACCGAACTTTACATTGATACACTAAAAATGTCATATTGTGGATAATGCCATGTAACTGAAGTTTAATAGATAAAATAAAAAAAGTTGAAGAACAAAAATAAATTAGAGATAAATAAAATAAATATGTAATACTAAAAAAAATATTGATTAATTGAAATGATTTAAGAATTTAGAGCAATAGTTTAAAAATAAAATAAATATTTATGCAAGATAAAAACTTTACATATCTAGTTATATTATATTTGAATAATGATATTAAATGAAGTGACAAGTTAATAAAAACCACATGAAAATGTGATAATACTATATATTAGACTTTAAATATATACTTTGAAATATATATATATATATATATATATATTATTATTATTAAAAGAGAGGAAAAAATCCTCTCCTTAAGCAAAGTGGCAGCCTAGAAAAAAGCCACATGGTATAAATAGTTAATAATTAGTTATCGATTATTACTTTTAAATTTAAATATCTATAAAGTACTAAAATAAATATTTTATAATAAAAAATGAAAATTAAAAAACAAATTGTCCAATATATATATATATATATATATATAAATAGAAGTAAAATAATTATATGATGCCAAGTGGCATAACCATAAGATGACAAGTAAAAAATATAGATAGATTTTACAAAATAATAAAAGAATATATATTTTGGACGAAGTAAAAAATATAAAAATTAAAACATTATACTGAATAAAATAGAAGAAAATTATAATTTCATATAACATAGAAAGAAAATAATGAAAATATTGATACATTTTATACAAAATACAATATATTATTTAAAGTGGAAGAAAAAGTCTTCTCCTTACGTCAAGTGGCAACTTAAAAAAAAGCCACATGGCATAAGTAATTAATAATTAATATTGAATTTAATTAATATTTCTTAATATTGATCGCGCATCGCGTAGGTACGAATACTAATAATTGTTTAGTAAGTGATTCTCTTTCTATTTCTCTTGTAATTTATGGACCTTAATTTAGATTACGGTCTAATGATTCCTTTTGAGCAATTTGTAAGTTATTGTAAACGTTAGGTGACAATCCAATATTTTGTCAGTAAGGTTGGTAATATACGAGTAGATAATAGATTCGAGTCCAACATTATTTGTGTCACGACCCAAATATTTAATTCATCATGATGTCGTCTATCGTAGAGCTAGGCAAGCCAACATTCTGTAAGAACCCGATTTTAAAAAAATAAAAATAACATTTGTATTATTTCTTTAATCATAGTTTAATTATCTTAAGAGTTTACATATAGCAATGAGTGATTATAGAATATATTTATATATGTATATAGACATATTTTTGGGACATTACTTGTTTACATATAATAATATATAAGCATATAAATAACTAAATAGCCGGTGAGATAAATATTACACTACATATATATAGATATAACTAATGGACTTTATAAATATTAAATAAGTGGGCCTAACCCATATTTTCAGGGTGTCCTTAAGTGAGATTGTAGTGGAAAGAGCTATAGGTGCATTAGGGCTTATATGCTATAAGAAAAGAATACAAATTCTCAATTGGAACATTGGAACAAATACCCCTGGCCGTCATTCAAGAGTGGAGCAAGTTTAACATTTGGGGTTATTACAGTGATCGAGAAAGGATTTTAAAAGAAGACCAAATCCTCACATGATTGGAAAGTTAAGAAGAACTGCTAATTTTGATTATATTATATTGGAATATGAGGTATTAAAATATTTTTTCACCATATATTTATTATTTTTGTGAAAAATAAATATGATCATGGCTGACATTGTTTTACTTGTAAGGCCTTCGGAATAAAAATATAATTTAATAAAGTAAACCTTACCCTTTAATGATGGCAAAACTCTTTATCAGAGAATTCTTAGAACATTGCTCATGAAATAAGTTTTGTCTGTACACATAAAAGCAAATCAATTACATTATATTTTATTATAAATGATGAACCGTATGACCCAAGTATCTGTACATGTGTATTAGTGAATTTAAGTGAAGCGACTAGTATTTATACATAGATAATGATTAGAAGGATAATACTTATGCAAATGATTCTGAGGAGAAGAAAGAAGAAGAAGAAGAAGAAGAAGAAGAAGAAGAAGAAGAAGAAGAAGAAGAAGAAGAAGAAGAAACGGAATTAAATGTAAGACTTGAAAATCAAAATGAGAGGACGTGCACTGGAACATATTTGGACACTGGTATGAAATTTAAGCCATTGTTTGCTTTTTATTCTCAAGTTAAGCATATTTTGGTTTTTTTCTCTTGTTTGAGAATTACATTGGAAGAATTGTAATTAGATATTAAGTTTGGATTGAGATATTGGGACGTCTTTTGATATTAAAAAAAAATATGGCACCTAGTAGATAAAATGTTAAGATTCAACTCTAAGTTTGAACGTTGAGGATATTGAGGTTTTACTCCGACTAGCCTAATTGATATCATTATTCCATATTTTGGATAGATTGAGGCTACCGGAGACTATTTGGTTGGTGTTCTAGACAGTGTAAGGTTGGGGAACTTCCCGTTAGCAAGGTAAGTGAGACTTTAAGTTTTGATGCTTTCTTTTCTAAAACCCGTCTTTATAAGTGTGTTTTCTCTGCCTGGTCCATGTGTTGGGACAAGTGTGCGCTTGGCAGAACCGGTGGTCTTAGACCAGTCGCAAATATATTATTTTATGAAAAATGAAAAGAAAAAAAAAATATTTTATAAGTTGTTTGATAGTTTGATATGGCTGTGTGCCATGATATTGAGTTTGATATGGCTGTGCGCCATGATGTTGAGTTTGATACGGCTGTGCGCCATGATGTTGAGTTCGACACGACTGTGCGCCATGATGTTGGGGCATTGTGTATGCCTTTTTTTTTTTACATCAATCGAGCATTGTGTATGCTCTGTTACATATTTGAGGCTTTGTGGTGTCGTTCTGGACTCCTAGATGTATTGGTAAATTTCTTTCATTACAATTATGATCGGTCCTTAGTGAGTACTCTTGTTGGTTAATTCTTATTAACTCTGTTGATACACATATATGAAGCTATTGTCTAATTATCATATTTACTATATCATTCGTGTTGTGGTGTGTTTGTATTTTCTAACACTTGTTCCAGAAGTATTTAAAGTGGCGGGTCGAAGATCTTACTGGGTTATATTTACGTATAACTCACTCCTTACCTGCATGTCTATGCAGATACCATTGGTGAAGACGAAGCTAATAGCTTACGAGTTCGCTAAAGTTGATTTGGTTATTGAGGTGAGCCGCCATTGTTCGTGGGGGCTGCCAAAAGAGTCTTTATCATATATTCATATGTCTTTTGTAATTCCCTTAGATGCTCCACAGTTTAGTGTAGAGTTTGGGCTAGAGTATTAATATAATATTTTGAGATACTAATTATTCATATTTAATTATCAAATTATTTGGATACTCATAATTAATCAAATATTGTAAATTAATGGTTAAGTATGGAAGTATGGTTCGCCTGACAGGTGGTGTTAGCTGGGTGTCAGTCATATTTAGAGGGTAATTTGGGACGTGACAAAGATGGTATCAGAGCGTAGGCTTTAAGTTCTGGGTCATGGAGCAATTTTTGGTAGAGTCTCGTTTATGAGTATGTAGAAAACCATACTTATGAACTTGAGGCTACTGAACATCTACGATGTTTTCCCTTCTGTCATTCCTTATTCGTGTTTTGAGCTGAATCAAATTGAACCACATGATATCCTTTTCGCATGGTAGAACATGCATATCCTCCTCTGTTGGACAACATTAGAAGTTTGGAAGTATATATGCAACTACGAGTTGCCTTAGTTACATGAGATAATATGTGCATCAATTAATTTTTCTATTGGAAATGTTATAAAATTTGGGATAGTTTTATTTCGAAAGAGACCTATGTCAAATTATTTTAAGAAGTTTGGGAGTTAGTTAAACAAAAAAATTAATGTTGAGAATCCATGTGAATCGTAAAGTGGCACGAAGATATTATTTTGCCTAAGAGTGACCTATTCGGTATTCAAAATTGTTGATACAAATCCCCGCTATAAGACGGATTGGGAGAGGGAAAGAGTTGAGCATGGAAAAAGAAAAGGTGTAATAACTTAGCCATATTTAGGCAGTCGGGCTTGGTGGTGTAAAACGTTTTGTGTAAAGTATTTTTACAGTTCTCAACTTAATGCCTCTTAAAATAATTCATTATTATTGGTGATGTTGTTAAGGTACTGTTATAGGTTTGACTGTGGCGTAAAATTGTATATTTAAAGTGCATTGAGTATAAGTATGATATTGGCACTGCGTGATACACATTTTTTTTCATAGCGAGAGTGTGTGAGTAAGTTTTAGTTTGTGAGAGAAAATAAGACTTCAGTATACTTATTGCACCAATATAGTAAGAGGTTGAGTATGAAACTTATCGCACAATGGTATTACTAGTTGTTAAAGTAAGGAGTAGACGTGGAGTCGGGAGACTTTCACACTTATAATAAAGAAAAGATGTACCATAAAGAAAGCTTGGGTACAAAAAAAAAACAGTTGTGGTATACCATGAGTGATAGATAAAAGAGTTAGATATTCGGAATAACATATTCCAAAATTTGTTATGGCTGGTGTGAACATCTAATGATATCTTTTATATAGTTGAAGCCACTAGTAATCATCATGGTTTAGATGAAAGGAGTATTTAAATTGTTTCTTAATCTTCTGGTTATTATATTTATTAATGACGAATAAGAATATTTCATGGTTGATAGAAACAAATGAAGCGGTTGAGGATGGTCCCATGGACATCAAGATAGTGATGATGAAATACAGAGGTTTTAAGTGTGAATTTTCATTCTTGTATTATGATCTTTTGGGGCTTATGTAATTTAATAAAAGGGTGATAGATCGATGGAATTACACCCGATAAGGCTAAAGCACATTTAACATTATAATGTTTTTGTTTGAGCAAGCAAAGTTTATTGGTATGAGAGTTCTTAGTGGGGTTTAGTGATCAACTTTTAGAGGCAAGACTTACTAGATAATGAAAAAGATGATATGTTATGGCTAATGAGTCGAATGTTTGTAATTCTATGGTGGTTAACTTGAGGATATATGCACTCGAAGATATATAACGTTTACAACATTCGTATTATTGAGATCTATAAATATGCATTTGGATAGGAGAAAGAGAACTAACTTTGGTAGAAGGTGATACGGGGTATCAAAAATATTGTTCCTTAATGTTTAAACTATTCATTTGGTAAATACGAGTGTTAGAGATTTGAATAATTCTCCAAACATGATTGACTTTGAAGGAAGTGAAAGTAAACCACTGTAAAGTTCGTGGTTAGTCTATGACATTACTTGAGAAAGTTATGATCTTAATTCATTAGAGCGTGCTAGGCTCGTTGTGATCCTGAGCTGATTCGGTCCAAATCACTTATACAACATATTGACCTATCTAACGATATGTTTAAGAAATACCCGCAATAGCACGAGATTTCATATCATCATGTGTGACAAGATTAATAACGCATAGAATATTGATACATGGTTGTATGGATGTGTTCTAGCATTGTTGGATGTGTTCTAGCATTGTTGTACATGTAGCATTATGTAGGAGTGTTTGGATGTGTTCTAGTCCTACCGTAGGTAAAAATGGTTGATGTGTTCCACTATAGGATTGTGTTCGTGGTGCCCCGATGTGTTTCAGTGTAATAGAGGCATAGTAGAGTATGGATATCCATTTCCAATATTAACCAGATGGATAATACATAACAAGAGCTTCATGATTAGTTACTTCTGATCAAATTTGTACATGATAATAGTTACTAACTTAGTAAGCAAACCTTATTATTTCTTGCTTTATATAGATGCCGTAATTAATCTAGTTGATTTGTTTGAAACTGATGAGCCGCATCAATTTAATCTAGACTTGTTGATTTAGCGAATGTTAGAGAAGCTTGTGTTGGATGCGAGTATGGCTTCGGACAATGTCGGGTAGACAAAGGTCCTATGCTTATAATAAAGTTCATGATATGTTCATGAATTGCGAGAAAGTATTTTTATTTTTTTTAAGTTTTTTTTTCATGTGAAGGAAATTATGATATTCAATAGGAAAAGTAAGCAAATTCAAGATATATAGGTGATTTAAATCAAATTAGATTAGTGGCATATTGACTTGCTTTGTCTTTGGGATTCTCAATTGTATATCCTATATTTCATGTATTTATAAATATACGATAAGTTCATTACAAGAGTCATACAATTCAACCCGAGAAAATGGAACTAGATAAAAATTTAACATAAGAAGAAGGTCTATTATCTATTGTTATGGATAAGTACGATAATTGAGGTCGAAGAAGGTTGCTTCAATGAAAGTGTTAGAGCACAACCATCTGACAAAGGAAGCTATGTCAAAGTTTGAGGCAAACATGTGAAGCAAGTATCCATGCTTTGTGATATATGAGGTACGCTTTCTAACTCGTTTGAGGACGAACGTTATTTTAAGTGGGGGAGAATGTAAGAATTCGATTTAAAAAAATAATAATAATAATATTTGCGTTATTTCTTTAATCATAGTGTAATTATCTTAAGAGTTTACATATAGCAATGAGTAATTATAGAATATATTTATATATGTATATAGACATAATTTTGGGACATTACTTGTTTACATATGATAATATATAGGCATATAAATAACTAAATAGCCGGTGAGATAAATCTTACACTATATATAAGTAGATATAACTAATGGACTTTGCAAATATTAAACAAGTGGGCCTAACCCATATTTTCAGGGTGTCCTTACGTGAGATTGTAGTGGAAAGAGCTATAGGTGCATTAGGGCTTACATGCTATAAGAAAAGAATACAAATTCTCAATTGGAACATTGGAACAAATACTATTGGCCGTCATTCAAGAGTGGAGCAAGTTTAAAATTTGGGGTTATTACAGTGATCGAGAAGGGATTTTAAAAGAAGACAGGATCCTCACATGATTGGAAAGTTAAGAAGAACTGCTAATTTTGATTATATTATATTGGAATAAGAGGTATTAAAATATTTCTTTTACCATATATTTATTTATTTTGTGAAAAATAAATATGATCATGGCTGACATTGTTTTACTTGTAAGGCCTTCGGAATAAAAATATAATTTAATAAAGGAAATCTTACCC
The DNA here is from genome assembly GCA_005239525.1 of Nicotiana knightiana. NCBI lineage: Eukaryota > Viridiplantae > Streptophyta > Magnoliopsida > Solanales > Solanaceae > Nicotiana > Nicotiana knightiana. The sequence goes on along the minus strand of ML420471.1, from coordinate 10,315 downwards.
TTTATGATGGCAAAACTCTTTAACAGAGTATTCTTAGAACATTTCTCATAAAAGAAGTTTTTTATGTGCACATAAAAGCAAATCAATTGCATCATATTTTATTATAAATGATGAACCTTATGACCCAAGTATCTGTACATGTGTATTGGTGAATTTAAGTGAAGCGACTAGTATTTATATCTAGATAATGATTAGAAGGATAATAATTATGCAAATGATTCTGAGGAAAAAAGAAGAATAAGAAAAGGAATTAAATGTAAGACTTGAAAATCAAAATGAGAGGACGTGCACTGGAACATATTTGGACACTGGTATGAAAATTTAAGCCATTGTTTGCTTCTTATTCTCAAGTTAGGCATATTTTGGTTTTTTTCTCTTGTTTGAGAATTACGTTGGAAGAATTGTAATTAGATATTAAGTTTGGATTGAGATATTGTGACGTATTTTGATATTAAAAAAAAAATGGCACCTAGTAGATAAAATGTTAAGATTCAACTCTAACTTTGAACGTTAAGGATATTGAGATTTTACCCCGACTAGCCTAATTGATATCATTATTCCATATTTTGGATAGATTGAGGCTACTGGAGACTATTTGGTTGGTGTTCTAGATAGTGCAAGGTAGTGAGACTTTAAGCTTTGATGTTTGCTTTTATAAAATTCATTTTTATAAGTGTGTTTTCTCTGCCTGGTCCATGTGTTGGGACAAGCGTGCGCTTGGCAGAATCAATGGTCATAGATCAGCCTCAAATATATTATTTTATGAAAAATACAACGAAAAAAAATTATTTTTATAAGTTGTTTGATAGTTTGATATGACTGTGCGCTATGATGTTGAGTTTGATATGGCTGTGCGCCATGATGTTGAGTATAATACGGCTGTGTGTCATGATGTCGAGTTCGATACGGCTGTGCGCCATGATGTTGGAGCATTGTGTATGCCTTTTTTTTACATCAATCGAGCATTGTGTATGCTTCTTGATATATTTGGGGCATTGTGTGTGCTTCAATGAGCATTGTGTATGCTCTGTTATATATTTGAGGCATTGTGGTGCCGTTGTGGACTCGTAGATGTATTGGTAAATTTCTTTCATTGCAATTATGACAAGTCCTTAGTGATTACTCTTGTTGGTTAATTCTTATTAACTCTGTTGATACACATATATGGAGTTATTGTATAATTATCATATTTACTATATCATTCGTGTTGTGGTTTGTTTGTATTTTCTAACACTTGTTCCAGATGTATTTAAAGTGACGGGTCGAGGATCTTACTGGGTTATATTTATGTATAACTCACTCCTTACCTGCATGTCTATGCAGATACCATTGGTGAAGACGGAGCTAATAGCTTACGAGTTCGCTAAAGTTGATTTGGTTATTGAGGTGAGCCGCCGCATTGTTCGTGGGGGCTGCCAAAAGAGTCTTTATCATTTATTCATATGTCTTTTGTAATTCCCTTAGATGCTCCACAGTCTAGTGTAGAGTTTGGGATAGAGTTTTAATCTAATATTTTGAGATACTAATTGTTCATAATTAATTATCAAATTATTTGGATACTCATAATTAATCAAATATTGCAAATTAATGGTTAAGTATGGAAGCATGGTTCGCGTGGCAGGTGGTGTTAACTGGGTGCCAGTCACGTCTAGAGGGTAATTTGGGACGTGATACATTCCCAATATAATTTCAATATAAGACAGAAATGTATTAAGACAGTTAAATTAAGAGGTTTACATAACAACGGGGTAAAATCCCAAAACGCAAGTGCGAAATAATAGCCCGACATCGAGGTGTGACTAAGTCATGGGCATCTAACAACCAATCTAGAAACAAAGTCTGCTATTGTTTGTGCCAAATGCTAATACAATAGAGAAAAGATAATAAGAAAAGAGAAACAAGGATTGCGGACGTCGGCAGCTACCTCGTAAGTCTCTGATAATCAGCTCGCGCACGAACTCAGCAACCGCCGGAACCATACACGCCTGGATCTGCACATGAAGTGCAGGGTGTATCATGAGAACAACAAACTCAGTAAATAACAAAGTTAAATACAGAATTGAGAAGCAGTGACGAGCTATGAAGATACAGGTCATTTCAGAAGTTTTCAGTAAAGAGTGAACATGCTTTCAAATCCGGCAGTTTAAGTCAAATCAGTTCGAGCTCAAGTAAACCAGATATAAATCTTCCAAAAATTTCACAACAACAACAGATAACAACTAAGTGCAACAATAATTAAAAGCAAGTACAGGCTCTCAAGGCAACAATCACTAAACTCATCTCAACAGCTCATACGCTCAGCTCTCAGCCCTCAATACTCACTCTCAATAGGTACCTGCGCTCACTAGGGGTGTACAGACTCCGGAGGGGCTCCTTTAACCCAAGCGCTATATCGTTGCGGAGTGCAGCCCGATCCAATCTTGTTGCGACGTGCAACCTGATCTATAATATATATATATATATATATATATATATATAAGTATCTCTAAGGCTTGTTGCGGCGTGCAACCCGATCCATAATATATAAGTAGCCCTAAGGCTTGTTGCGGAGTGAAACCCGATCCATATACTTCATATAGCTCACAGCTCGACACTCAGTCACTAACCTCTCCAGCCTCTCGTGCTCGCAGAAATCATAATATTTAGCCCAAACAGAGAATACAATGAGTATTAACAAGAAATGAGAGAGAACGGATATATGATACACAAGTAAGACAGTGACTGAGTATAAGACATCAATTAGCAGTAAATTCAACAAGTATACGACCGCTGCGGGTCCCAACAGTGATGTCATATGGCCTAAGCATGGTTTCTGACATGAACGTCAGTTAATTGCTCAAAGACAAGGAAAAACAGGTAATAACAATGTGCTATTCAACTTTACAGTCTCACGGGATGGACCAAGTCTCAATCCCTCACGGTGCACGCTCACACGCCTGTCATATAGCATGTGTGTCACATCTAAATATTCACATCATACCAATTCTCGGGGTTTCATACTCTCAAAATCATATTTAAGACTGTTACTTACCTCAACCAGGCAGAAATCCTACTCCGAAATGCCCTTGCCTCTCGAATCGGCTTCCAAATGACCCCAATCTAGCCACAAACAATACGAGAAAATCAATATAGGCTTAAAGGATCAATTCCACCAGAAAACTACTAAAATATAACCCATAATCCTAAATCGACTCAACCCAGCTCCTAGGACCACGTCTAGAAACCCAACGAAAGTCACAAAACCAGAAAGCCCGTTCACTCATGAGTCTAACTATACCAAATTTATCAAAATCCGACCTCATTTGCCCCTCCAAAACCCCAAAATTCATTCTCAAATTCTGAAGCCCTAATCTCCCAAATCTCACCTCAAAAACTCACTAAATATGTATTAAATTAGTGGGGAAACACCAATTATTGAAGAAAAATAGGCACAAGGAACTTACCTCAGTGATTACTTCGAAATCCCCAAAAATCCGAGCTCAAAAATGCTGAAAATTGTGAAAAATCTCGAAGTCTTCTATTTATAGGTTTTGCCCAAACTTTTCGCACCTGCGTCTCAATGTGCGAATCTACGGAGCCGCATCTACGGATAAAGCTCCGCGTTTGTAGAAAACCCACTTAAACACTACCTCCACTTCTGAGATCAAGTGACCGCGTCTAGGATCTTCGCAGGTGCAGGAGTCACATCGCACCTACGGTCCAAACACATTTTTGCGCCCCAAATTCCGCCTCTACAGTCATCGCAGTCAACCACCTGAAATCACCCCGAGGCCATCGGGACCTCGACCAAACATACCAACAGGTCCTATAACCCGATACGAACTTAGTAGAACCTTCGAATCACTCAAAACAACATTAAAACACCAAATTACACCCAGATTCAAGCCTAAAGAACTTCTAAACTTCCGAATTCCACAAATGACATTGAAACCTACCAAACCACGTCCAATTGACCAAAATTTTTTTACACAAGTCAAAATTGACACCACAAAACTATTCCAATTTCAAGGAATCTAATCCGACCCCGATATCAAAATTTTCACTGCCGGCCAAAATCGCCAAAATTTCAACTTTCGCCAATTCAAGCCTAATTCTACTACGGACCTCCAAATCACATTACGGATGCACTCCTAAGTCCAAAATTACCTAACGAAACCATCAAAATTCAAATCCGAGGTCGTTTACACACAAGTCGACATCCGGTCGACTTTCCAACTTAAGCTTCAATTAAGAGACTAAGTATCTCAATTCACTCCAAAACTACTCCAGAGCCGAACCAATCAACCCGGTGAGACATAATACGACTGTAAAGCACTAAAGAAGCAGAAATGGGGGAAACATGGCTATAATTCTCGAAACGACCGTCCGGGTCGTTACATCCTCCCCTCTTAAACAAACGTTCGTCCTCGAACCGGTCAAGAAACATACCTGGAGTCTCAAATAGGTGTGGATATCTGCTCCACATCTCCCGCTCGGTCTCCCAAGTGGTCTCCTCCATAGGCTGAACTCTCTACTGCACCTTCACTGAAGCTATATCCTTTGACCTCAACTTCCGCACCTGTCGCTCCATAATGGCCACCGGCTCCACATCATAAGTCATATCACCGTCCAACTGAACCGTGCTGAACTCCAAAACATGTGACGGATCGCCGATATACTTTCGGAGCATAGAAACATGAAATTCTGGATGCACACTCGACAATCTAGGTGGCAAGTCAAGCTTGTAAGACACCTCCCTAATCCTTGAAGTACCTCAAAAGACCCAATGAAACGAGGGCTCAACTTGCCCTTCTACCCAAACCTCATAACACCCTCCATGGGTGATACCTTCAGAAGAACCTTCTCCCCGACCATGTAAGACACATCACGAACCTTTCTGTCAGCATAGCTCTTCTTCCTAGACTGTGTCATGCGAAGCCACTCTTGAATCAATTTCACCTTGTCTAATGCATCCTGGACCAAGTCTGTGCCCAAGAGCTTGGCCTCACCCGGCTCAAACCATCCCACCGTAGATCTACACCGCCTCCTATATAAAGCCTCGTATGGAGCATCTGAATGCTCGATTGATAACTGTTGTTATATGCAAACTCCGCGAGAGGCATAAACCGGTCCCATGAACCCCCAAATCGATGACACAAACGCGTAACATGTCTTCCAATATCAACCGGTCCACAGTCACCCAAATAGCATCGAACTTCCTCGAAGTCCGTGGGCGCCCAACTACGAAATCCATGGTGATCCACTCCCTCTTCCACTCTGGGATCTCTAACCTATGAAGCAAGCCACCCGGTCTCTGATGCTCATACTTAACCTGCTGACAGTTGAGACATCGAGCCACAAACCCAACTATATAGTTCTTCATCCTCTTCCACCAATAGTTCTATCCAAATCCTGGTACATCTTCGCAACACCTGGATGGATGGAATACCGCGAGCTATGGGCCTCCTCAAGAACCAACTCCCGTAGCCCATCTACATTGGGCACACATATTCGGCCCTGCATCCTCAACACCCCGTCATCACCAAATAGTCACATTTTTAGCATCACCTCGTTGAACCCTATCTTGGAGCACGAGCAGATGGGGGTCATCATACTGACGCTCCTTGATACGATCACAAAGAGAAGACCTAGAGACCACACAGGCCAATTCCTGACTCGGCTCAATAATACCCAACCTGACAAATTGGCTAGCTAAGGTTTGAACATCCAATGCCAATGGTCTCTCTGCTGCGGGAAGATACGCTAAGCTCCCCAAACTCTCCGCCCGGTGACTCAAGGAATCGGCCACCACATTGGCCCTCCCGGGATGGTACAAAATGGTGATATCATAGTCCTTAAGAATATCCAACCACCTCCGCTGACGCAAGTTAAGATCCTTCTGCTTGAACAGATGTTGCAAACTCCGGTGATCAGTGTAGATCTCACAATGAACCTCGTACAAATAGTGCCGCCAAATCTTCAAGGCGTGAACAATAACTGCTAACTCAAGATCATGGACATGATAGTTCTTCTCATGGGTCTTCAACTGGCGCGGAGCATAATCAATCACTCCACTTTCTTGAATTAGAAGACATCCAATACATATCTACGAGGCATCACAATACGATGTGTAAGAACCAGAAGCTGATGGTAGAACTAGAACTGGAGCCGTGGTCAAAGCAGACTTGAGCTTCTGAAAGCTCTCCTCGCACTCATCTGACCACCTGTATGGAGCCCCCTTTTGGGTCAATTTGGTCAAGGGTGATGCAATAGATGAGAAACCCTCCACAAAACGACTGTAATAGCCCACCAAACCAATAAAGCTTGAATCTCTGTGGCTGAGGATGGCCTGGGCCAACTCTGCACCACCTTAATCTTCTTCGGATCCACCTGAATACCCCCATTGGACACCACGTGCCCCAAGAACGCCACTGAGCTGAGCCAAAACTCACACTTGGAGAACTTTGCATAAAGTTTCTTATCCCCCAATCTCTGTAACACAACCCTCAGATGCTGGGCATGCTCCTCCTGGATACGAGAGTACACCAGGATGTCATCAATGAATACAATAATGAGTGAGTCCAAATAAGGCTAAAACACACTGTTCATGAAATGCATGAACGCTGTTGGGGCGACGGTCAGCCCAAAAGACATCACAAGGAACTCATAATGGCCATTTCGGGTCCTGAAAGCTGTCTTAAGAATATCCGAATCCCGAATCTTTAGAAGGTGATACCCTGACCTCAAATAAATCTTGGAGAGCACCCTCGATCCCTGAAGTTGGTCAAATAGATCATCAATACGTGGAAAAGGATACTTGTTCTTGACTTTGACCTTGTTCAACTGCCTGTAATCAATGCACATCCTTATAGAACGATCCTTCTTCTTTACAAATAGAACCGGTGCACCCCAAGGTGAAACGCTAGGCCAAATAAACCCATTATCAAGGAGTTCATGAAGCTGCTCCTTCAAATCCTTCAACTCCGCCAGTGCCATACGATACGGTGGAATAGAAATGGGCTGAGTGCCCAGCATCAAATCAATACCGAAGTCAATATCGCTATTAGGTAGCATGCCCGGCAGGTCTACAGGAAACATATCCAAAAAATCACGCACCACAGGAAGAGAATCAATAGTAGGAGACTCTGCACTAACATCCCTCACGAAATCCAAATAAGATAGACAACCCTTCTCAACCATTCGCTGAGCCTTCAAGCATGAAATCACTCTACTAGTTACATAGTCTATAAAGTCTCCCCACTCAACCCTCAGCAACCTCGGCATCACCATCATCACGGTCTTAGAGTGACAATCTTGAATAGCATGACATGGAGACAACCAATCCATACCTATTATCAGATCAAAATCGACCATACTGAGCATCAAAAGATCCACTCTGGTCTCTAGAACCCCAATAGTCACTACAAATGATCGATATACGTGGTCCACAATAATAGTATCGCCCACAGGAGTAGATACATGAAAAAATGAAACTAAATACTCACGGGGTATATCCAAAAAATGAACGAAATACGAGGAAACATATGAATAAGTGGAAACAGGGTCAAATAATACAGAGGCATCTCTGTGGCAAACTAAGCCAATACCTGTAATCACAGCATCTGAAGCAATGGAATTTGGTATGGAAGGGAGGGCATAGAAACGGTCCTGGCCACCCCCTGATCTGCCTCCCCCTCTCGGGCGAACCCTAGCTGACTAGGCTCCACCCCGGGCTGGCTGAGCGGGAGGTGGAAGAACTGGTGCTGATGACATAGACTGGCTCCTCTACGGAGCGGGACACTCTCTCCTCATGTGACCAAACTTCCCACACTTATAGCAACTCCCCTGTGTTGGTGCTGGGGACTGAAGGGAGGCCGAGCACCGGAATAACTGGTAGAAGGACCTGACATAGACGAACCCTAACCCGATAGAGCACGTGATGAACTCTGTGCTGGAAGAGCACCGAGAGATGAACGACCCTGCTAATAACTGTGAGAAGCATGGCCAGATGATACACCACGGTGAACTGGGCGAGCCGTCTGAGCATGTCTGAAAGGACGACCTCTACTGTGCTGGAACTGACCCACAGAAGAAGCACCGCTAAATCCACCCTGTCCACGAGGCCTTTTGGACTCTCTCTCAACCCTCTCCTGACTGCGAACCATCTCAATCAGACGAGCAATGTCAACAACCTCATCAAAAATAGCACCAGACACTCTCTCTCTGGTCATAAGCAATCGCAGCTGATAAGTGAGGCTATCTATAAACCTTCTGATCCTCTCCCTGTCTGTGGGAACCAACCGGATATCATGATAGGCCAACTCCGAGAATCGCATCTCATACTGCGTCACAAACATATCACCCTGACAAAGCTGATCAAACTATCTACGCAGTCTCTCTCGGTGGGACTGAGGCACGAACTTTTCCAGAAAGATAACGGAGAATTGCTGCTAGGTAAGGGGTGCTGCACCGACCGGCCTACGCCTCTCGTAAGATTCCCACCAACTGAATGCAGCCCTAGAGAACTGAAAGGTAGTGAACGAGACCCCACTAGTCTCCAAAATACCTGTTGTACGGTGTATCCTCTGATACCTGTCCAAGAACCCTTGAGCGTCCTCTTCCTCTACACCACTGAAACATGGAGGTTAGAGTCTCCCAAAACTCTCCAATCTATGCTGCTCATCCTCAGGCATAGCAGGAACCACATAACCCTAAGCAGCTACAACCGGCTAGGATGGTGGTGCCCCGGTGTCTGGAGTCCCTGTACTACCTACTCAAGTATGTGGGTGGTAGGAGTCTGAGTGCCTCCTCTGGCCTGAGAAGTTGTTGTGAACGTCGAAACAGAGACCGCCTCAGCAAGGCCGGTGCACACGGTCAGAATCTGAGCTAAGGCCTCCTGAAGGTCAGGAATCACAATAGGAATAGGTGGTGCCTGAGCTGGTCCCACTGGTGCATCCACAATTGGGATCTGGTCCTGGTCTGGGGCATCTAGTGGATCTGCAGGTACTTCCCCAGCTGTTGTGTGGAATGCACCTCTACCCCTACCGCAACCTCTACCACGACCTCGGCCTCTCATGGCCCTGACTGGTGTTACTGGTGGCTGTCCTTCCTGCCAAGTAGTACGAGTCCTCACCATCCGTGAGGGAATGAAACAACAGATGTTTAGTTACAAGAATCAACAGATTCACACGACAAGAATTCAAGAATGCGGAGTTTTCCTAAGGGTTCTGCAGCCTCTCGAAGATAAGTACAGACGTCACGTTACTGATCCGCAAGAATCTACTAAATCTGCTCATGACTCGTGAGACCTATGTAACCTAGGCTCTGATACCAACTTGTTACGACCCAAATGCCTAACGCGTCGTGATGACGCCTATCGTGGAACTCGGCAAGCCGACATTCCCAATATGATTTCAATATATGAAAAATGAGTTAAGGCAATTAAATTAACTGGGGGTTTACATTACAACATGCTAAAAATCCAAAACACAAGTACGGAATAATAACCCAACATCGGGGTGTCCCTAAGTCATAAGCATCTAACAATCAATATAGAAACATAGTCTACTACAATCTATGCCAAATGCTAATACAAGAGAGAAAAGATAATAAGAAAGGAGAAACAAAGGACTGCGACCGCTGGTTGCTACCTCGTAAGTCTCTGATAATCAGCTCGTGCATGAATTCAGTGACCGCCAGAATCGTACACACTTGGATCTACACATGAAGTGTAAGGTGTAGCATGAGTACAACCAACTCAGCAAGTAACAAAATTTAATAAGGAACTGAGAAGCAGTGACAAGCTATGAAAATAAAGTTCATTTCAGAAGTTTTCAGTAAAGAGTAGACATGCTTTCAAATCAGGCAGTTTAAGTAAAATCAGTTCGAGCTCAAGTAAACCAGATATAAATCTTCCAGAAATTTCACAACAACAACAAATAACAACTAAGTGCAATAATAATTAAAACCAAGTACAGCCTCTCAAGGCAACAATCACTAAACTCATCTCAACAGCTCATACGCTCGGCTCTCAACCTTCAATACTCACTCTCAATAGGTACATTCGCTCACTAGGGGTGTACAGACTCCGGAGGGACTCATTCAGCCCAAGCGCTATATCACTGCGGCGTGCATCCCGATGCAATCTCGTTGCAGCGTGCAACCCAATCCATAATATATATATATATATATAAGTAGCCCTAGGGCTTGTTGCAGCGTGCAACCGATCCATAATATATAAGTAGTCCTAAGGCTTGTTACGTCGTGTAACCCGATCAATAATATATATATATATATATATATATATATATATATATATATATATATATATATATAT
>ML420470.1:107599-123621 GCA_005239525.1 Nicotiana knightiana | reverse complement strand
TATATATATATATTTTCTTCTATTTAAACATAGGAAAAAATCTTATATTCTAAGAATGTGAATATTTTTGTTGTTTTTAATTTTCTTAAATAGAACCTATTAAGAGTAAGATAAAAAATTTAAAATATTAAGATTAATATTTACATCGAAAATAGAATAGAATTTGGGTGTGGTCAAAAAATAGTTGTTTACATAGCGCCTATGAGCGAGCCTACTACGGTAGAGCAGTTATAAAGTTATATATTTACCGAAACTTATAGGGCCGGACAGTTATTTTACTTGTTATATTGAGAGGATTGAGTCAGTATCAGCAGGTAAGCATACCATGAGATTATCTTTGACTTCCAGCTACCTTCAGTTGCCATATTATCAGTTTAGTTTCAGCTTTCAGTATATTGTCGTACATACTCGGTACATTATTCGTACTGACGTCCTTTTGTTGGGGACGTTGCATTCATGCCTGTAGGTATAGATAATCAGTTTGACGAGCCCTCATATTAGACGAGATTGGCATCCAACGAAGGATCGGTAAGACTCCACCTCATTCGGAGTGCGACTGAGTCTATGAGTCATCGTGTCAGAGTTTTGCTACAGACTTATAGTTAGGCCGGTACCTTGTCCAATTTGATGTCAAATAATCTTAGAGGATTTGTATAAAAAGGTTCATTTTTTACAGTACGTCAGAGGCCTTGACGTCCCATATGTATTCATGTCTTGAGAATGATAGTTTACTGATACAGTGTTGCCCACTTACAGTTGTACATTATGAGTTGTAGCCACGTTAGCCCATGATAGTAACCAAAGGAATGAGTTCAGCCAAAACGACCTATGTATGTTCTAATTTTGATCGAATGATTATGAGTTACAGAGTGGTTCACTCGGGCCAACTCAGCACCGGGTGCCAGCCACGCCTCCCCAGGTTCGGGGCGTGATAGTACCGGTCTTGTGTGATATCTATTGGGGGTCTTGAGACCCGAATGGATCTGTTATTGCTTAGCATGGTTGACTTTGATGTGATATTGGGCATGGATTGGTTGTCTCCGTTCCATGTTGTTCTAGATTTTCACGCTAAGATCGTGACTTTAGCGATGCTAGGATTTCCGAGGGTTGAGTGGAGAGGTTCTGCTGAGTATGTGCCTAGTAGGGTGATTTCTTATCTGAAGGCTCGGCGTATTATAGAAAAAGGGTGTTTATCATATTTGGATTTTGTGAGGGATGTCAGTGTTGAGACTCCTGATAACTTGGCTTTTTGCCTCATTTTCATGCCTTTATACATGAATTTTGGATACAATTTTACACAAAATAGCCCTGAAATCATATACGTTGTGCTTGTTTCAGGATTGAACCAGAAATGAAGGCATTCGGTCTAAAATATGCTCAAAATGGGAGTGAATCCAGCACAAGGATCAAACCCAACAAGGCTACTCAAGCCAACAAGGCCACCGTGGCCGCGGCCGTGGTCGTGGTTTCGCGGACTGCGGTGCATTTCCAGTGAATTCAGAAATTATGACATCAGCCACCGCCGTCGCGGTCGCGGTCGTGGTTTCATGGACCGCGGTGCATTTCCAGTAGCTCAGAAAGTTGACTGTCATCCACCGCGGTCGTTGTCGAAGTTTCGCGGACCGCTGTGGAGTTCCAGTGTGACCCAAGAATTACAAGTTCTCGTCGCGGTCGCGGTCGAAGTTTTGTGGACCGCGGTGGCGTTCCAGTGAGGTCCTATTGTTTTCGTGGACTGCGGTCGTGTTTTCGCGGTCCAAGGTGGTCTTGCAGGGGTATTTTTGTCCGAAAATTTGGCAGACTATAAATAGATTATTTTGTAATTTATTTCTAGATCTGGAAGATATCAGCTGTTTTTCAGAGTAGAGAGCTCGTGAATATTTTAGGGTTTTTATTTCTTTAGCTTTATTCTTGCATTTTTAACTTTGAAAACTTCAATTTCATTGTTACGAATCAATTAAATTGGTTATTCTTCTTCTCTATCATTGTTCTCATCTTTGATTATGAATAGCTAGACCTATTAGCTAGGGTTGTGGCTCAACCCTAGTGTGGGTATATAATGGGGTTTTGAAATTAAGGTTGGGAAATTAATGGGTGTTGGCTATTTAGGTTATTTCAAGGTTTTTATTGCTATAATTAGTGGTTGCAAACACTAATTAACCTTTTCATGACTTGGGTCTTTCTTGAGAAGAAGACTTGAGTCTAGAAATTAGCCTAATAGGAAATTAGGGCATTATCAAGAGATTGGTAGTCCCAATCAAAGGGGTTAAACCCAGAAATGGTAAAACCATACTTGAGCTCTAGTTAACGAGTTAAACCTCGAGAGAGTAACACCCTACCTAAGCCTATGTTGCTTGATTATTGGGCACCCAATTGGACTCGAGAGAAGCAATTAGGGTATAATCACTCAAACTACCGAGAGGTATAGAGTGAGCACCTTCGTGCTTTGGTTATAGCTATATCCCTAGCAATCCCCGACCATATAATTGAATCCCTTTGTGTATCCACCTAGGCCACAATCACGACCCTAGTGCCTTTATCAATATTAGAAAACAACAACAAAAACAAAACAAAGTTAGTCATTAATTAGCTTACAAACAATAGAATACATTTAGTATAGTTCAACACCAACCAATGTTTAGAAGTGCAATTAGAAACACTCGACCCTTATAGATCACTGATACACTCACTCCCATCTATAGAATACATTTGCCGTCACTTTTTGCCGCCGTTGTCGGGGAGCTTTAACGGTGTGACTATATTTGTGACTAGAAGCGTAGTGTGTTTTTTCTTTCCTTCTATTTTTAACTTCCTTGTTTTGTGTAGTTAGGTACAATGGCCGATCCGCTAGGAAATGTGATTCCGGGGGTGGAGGTTTATTACAATCAAGAAGATGAAATCAATCAAATTCCTCCACAAGGAAGAGGTCGACAGGCCAATATTCAGGATGATGTTCCAGACCCTCCCCCACCTCCAGCCCCTAGAGCTGCTCCTCGGGTACTTCCAAACGAGGGGTATGCTAGTGCAATAGTCCCGCCAAGGATTCGAGCGGGGAACTTCCAAATCACAAATGTTATGCTCACTCTCCTAGAGCAAAGAGGATACTTCACCGGAGCCGCCCATCAAAATGCTTATAAGCATCTCAAAGGCTTTGTTGATACATGATGGGGGAGTAAGCAAACTAATGTGTTTGAGGACGCAATAAGGTTACAGTTGTTCCCGTTCTCACTTAGGGGAAGAGCATTAGATTGGCTTGAGCGTCTCCCAAACCATTCTATATCCACTTGGGACGAGCTTGCGGATAAATTTATTGCAAAGTTTTTATCCCCAAGCCACATGATAGCCCTTCGAGATGAGATTTTGGCATTCAAACAAGAGCCAAACGAGCCCCTACATGAAATATGGGAACGCTATAGAAGCATGGTCAAGGAATTTCCTAACAATTACATGAACGAGGCTATGATACAACAAACATTCTACCGGGGAATCAACACGGTAAATCAATGTGTGATCAACCAATTGGCCGGTGGTAATTTTATGAATTTGACATACCCGGAGGCATATGAGATTCTTGATGAAATGGATGACACATCTTTGGCTTGGCAAAGTAGAGCAAATGTGCCTCAAGGGGAAACCGGTGTGAATAGTCTCCACAAGGAACTCCGAGAACAAGGGCAAGCAATTGCCGAGCTTACAACAACCATGAACCAACTTGCTAAAGCCCAACTCCAACATTTGCAAGGGCCTAAGCAAGTAAATGCTATGGAAGGAGTTCATATGCAAGGAAACCCAAGGAGACCTCGGGGAAATGTTAGGCAAAACCATGGTGAAGGACTCGGCAGGTGTAACGACTCGTCCAGTCGTTCCAAAGACTCGGCAGGTGTAACGACTCGGCCAGTCGTTCTGCGAGATTAGCCCCGTTTTCCCTTTTTATGCTTTGTCATGTGTCGCTTAGCCTATTTATGATGTGTTGGGTCGGTTGGGTCGGGTTCGGAGGAGAAATGAGACGCTTAGTCTCTTAAGTTGGCCTTATGGTTGGAAAAGTAAATCGGGAGTTGCTTATTAGGTAAACGACCTCAGAATGCATATTTTAGGGCTCGTATAGCTTCGTTAGGAGATTTGGGACTTAGGAGTGTGTTCGGAATGTGGTTTAGAGGTCCAGGGTAGAATTAGGCTTGAATTGGTGAAATTGAGTTTTTGACAATTTCCGGTCGGCAGTGGAAAATTAGCTATCGGGGTCGGCATGGAATTCTGAAAGTTGGAACAGGTTCGTAGCGTCATTTTGGATGTGTGTGTAAATTTTTAGGTCATTCGGACGAGTTTTGGGTACTTTCGGCATCGTTGGAGATTTTGGAAAAGTTTAAAAATCCATAGGCTTGAATCATGGGTTGATTGGATGTTTCGGTGTTATTTTGGGTGTTTTGAGGGTTCGACTAAGTTCGGGTGATCATTTTTGACTTGTGGGTACCATTAGTTGAGGTCCCGAGGGCCTCGGGATGAGTTCGGATGGTTAACAGAGGAGTTTTTGGCCTTACAAGGTTGCTGGTGTGATCTGTTTTGTGATTTCCGCAAATGCGGAGGGGTGGCCGCAAGTGCGGTCACCGCAGGTGCGAATTGGGAATCGGAGGTGCGGAAACGGCTAAGGCGGAGAAGGACCGCATATGCGGACGATTGGCCACACCTGCAAAGTCACATGTGCGGTAGATGAAGCGAGGTGCGGTGTTGGCCTTTTAATTAAATATCACAAGTGCGCACCTGGGACCGCAGGTGCGGGGCCGCACGTGCGAGAAATGTTCTGCATGTGCGGTGGTCACTGGGCAAAAAGTTTAAAATGATGCCTTCGCGAATTTTCTTATATTTCACCATTTTTTAAGACGAGTTTGGAGCTTTTTGAGGGATTTTGAAGAGGGGTTCAAGGGAAACACATTGAGGTAAACTTTTTGAACCTAATACTCGATTCTATGTTGGTATTTGACTGATTAATCACAAAATTTGTGGGATTTAATGGTGTAATTTGGGGGCTTATGGCTTGTAAATTAGAGACCTTTAATTGGGGCTCCGATTTTGATGTTCTTGGTATGTATAGACTCGTGGGAGGATGAGAATTTTTTTGATGTGATTTTTATCGAATTCTGAGATGTGGGCTCGGGGGTCGGGTTTGGCCAATTTTGGGATTTTTGGTTGAATTTGATAATTTCTAGTACTTCATTCCTTAGCATATATTAATGATATAAATCTGATTTTTGGTAGATTTGGAGCAATCGAAGGCCGAGTCTTGAAGCAAAGGCATTAAGGGCTAGGATTTTAGCCGGTTTTAAGGTAAGTAACGTTTTCAAACTTGGTTCTGAGGGTTCGAAACCCCGAACTATATGCTATATGATTATAATTTAGGTGACGCACATGCCAAGTGACGGGCGTGCGGGCGTGCGAGCGTACACCGAGTGATTTGTGGTCGGGCTCATCCCATGGCACCATCTAGTAGTTATTTCGGATTGATATCCGCACTTTTATTGATGTGGTTAATGTGAACATGCTAGAAATCATACTAAGTCAAATGCTAGGGCTTCACGCCGAAAAATGCTGAGACCCGAGTGGTCGTATATTGCTCTCTCTTTATGTGTTTATTTGATTTTGTGTACTTAGTCTTGTCATAGCATATCATATCATGCCTCAGTCTCAGTAATTGTTGATTTTATATATATTCATTATTTCGGGCTAGTTCATGCATATGTGGGCCCATGTGAGCGAGACTGGAGAGTAACGACTGAGTGAGGCCGAGAGCCTGTTATTGAGACAGTTATGAGATCTGACTGCACACCGCAGCGATACTCTGATCATGCCTTTGTTGCCTTGATATAGCGCTTGGGACAATAGGATCCCCTCCGGAGTCTTTACACCCCCAGTAAGCGCATTGATATTGAAGGATGGATCTTCCCCGGGCATGGATCTTGTCCGAAGTTGATGATATGTGAGGGATGGGTCGTCCCTAGACATGAATCTTGTTCGAGTGTTGTATTCCGGAGATGGATCTTCTCCGTGGGCCTGGATTGGCCTTTTCATCAATACTGAGTGACTACGCTCACCGGTGTTTATGCATATTTCGGGATGAATTTTTCCTGGGCTTGAGAGCCATATACAGTATTGAGTGGACTTCTGTGTGAGAGCTGTAAGCACTATGTGCATTTCCACACTGTTGATACATTGGCATGTAGAGTACTGAGATATACCTGGGTTACTTATCATATCGGTCATATTCTGTTTTCATTATCTGTTGGAACTGTGAGCATGCCTAAATTCTGTGTACTGTTTTCATTACAATTATTGAGGTTTATCTGTCACTACCTCTCAGCCCGTAGTTTGGGTTCGTTACTTCTGAGTTGGTGTACTCATGTTACCCCGCACGTTGTGTGCAGATCCAGGTTCATACAGGCCGAGTAGCGGTGGTTGATTGCTTGATAGAGTTCCCTGGAGTCTTCGAGGTAGCAGCTGACGATCGTAGCCTCGATTTCTCCTTCTTTATCCTCCTGGCACATTTATATTATTTCAGACCATGTTGTCTATTTTGTATTTCGGCACTCTTATCTTGTAGTAGCTCGTGATTCGGTGACACTAGATCTGGGATCAGATTTTTAATTATGTTTTAAATGATGATAAACGTTTAAATGGATTTTAATGACACCTTTGGCTACTAAATTTACGAATTTTCTAAAAATAACTTTAATCCAAACGGAGTGTGTGGCTTTCCTGATTCCACGATAGGCGCCATCACAACCGGGTGTTTTGGGGTCGTGAGAGTAGGTCATCTATAGCGCAAAACATATGAATACATATTGCAGATACATTTGAATACATATATACATCTGAATACAAAAATTATATTAATTAAAAAAAATATATGAATACATTCTACAATAGATTGAACACATATTGGTGAATATATACTACTGGACAAAACAGTGAAACAAAGTGAAGCTTTGAAATTATATAATTAACTTGAATACAATTAAATATAGTGAATATATTGAAAAAGTAGTAAAAACTAAAGACAGTGAATACATGGAATACATCGAGATTGAATACAATGAAAATAAAGTATTGTTTCCCTTAACCCCTGAATCTGTATTTAACTTGAATACAGTTAAATACAGTGAATATATTAAAAAGGTAGAAAAAACTAAAGACGGTGAATACAATGATATATATGGAATACAGCGAGATACATTGAATATAATGAAAATAAAGTATCTTTTCCCTTAATCCCTTAATCATCATCCATAACTTCTCTTCTCTTTTCCGCATCACGAAGTGTTGATTCTTTCGAAGATTTCTCAAATTGGCTTGTTTCGATGTGGGGTAACCCTATTGTGAGTTGTTGAATCAGCCATTGGAGATGAAATTTCGAGTTTTCTGGTGAAAGCATAACAATGGTGATTATTTCTAAAAAAAAATTAGTAAAGAAAATCAGAAGAAGCAATGTACAATCGAACATCTAACAACTTTAACATTTACCACAACTTTTTGGAGCAAAAAAATTTGAAAATTTCGCGAGACAATGGAGATGATTCAGTGGAGAATCGTGATTGTATTCATGGAGAAGTGATTGGGGTTGAGAGAGATTGTGGAGAGAGATCTTGGTTTCTGAAGTTGTATATTATACGGTGGTCTTGTGAGAGAAAGAACAGAAAGTAGGAGAGAGAAAAATATTATCAAGCGTATTTAATGGCTAAAAAGTAGGAAGTGACCATAAATACATATTTTACTATTCCCTCCAGTACAAAATAAGTGATTTTTTGGTTGTTTTCACACATATTATGAAATTCACCTTTTAACATTAATTAGTAATGAAATTGACCATATTAACATTTATTATCTCTTCACATAAACACTACTAATACATACTCCAACATTATTTACTCCAAGGCATTGTAGAAAAAAATAATTAATTCATTCTTGAAATTTGGATAAATCACTTATTTTGGACCATAAAAAAAGGCTAAAAAATCAATTATTGTGGACCGGAGGGAGTATAAAACCTAAAAGGTAGCTACAGAAAATAATATTTTAAAAGAATATTTATTTATAATAAATAAGGTGTAAGCTTTGCTATAGGAGGTAAAAAAAAAAAATTTTTTTTGGGTTAGTTTGTTTAAGCCTAGACCAAAGTCCAATTGTTACCGCGTATCAGGAGAGCAGCTCTTTTGAATTGTATAATCGATTCTAGCTAGTGGTACTCCTATGGTATGAGAGTGAATTATCATTAGAAGAATTAAGCAATGAAGTTTGTTAATGCAACATTAGCATCCAAAAAGTTCAAGGAAAAGGAGCTGCACTCGTATCATTTTGTTAATTAATGAAATATAAAACTGGGAGCCTATCTGAAACATAACGATTATGACTTAAATTCTTATTTGCAATCATTTGACAATAGTATGCTACCAAATGTGTAGAGCACATTAAATATTTAAACTCTATCAATTGTAGTAGAACATTATATTTATGTGTCAAAAGAACTTTATCTTTTATCGTGAATTATTCTGTGTACTCTCATTCCAGCTGCCATTTGGTTGTCCATTTTGAAGGATAGGACCAATATTTTTTTTTTGAAACCATAAAAGGCTCTATACTTAATCTTTTAAGTGCAATATAGATGTAAATGATAAGTTGGCCATTGTTGATTGATTTCCTTTGTTGCATTACATGACTTGTAGTAATGGTTCATTCTTTTGACTATATAACTTTTCCCAGCATTCACTTCTTGCTGGTTGTCTAATTTACATTTCACCTATCTGGAAAAAAAATTATTCTGTCTCCTCTTATTCTTTTCACTAGGGCCACTACAATTTGCTTTTCCAAATTTAACCAAAACTGCATTTCAGCCCCATCTAAAGGCAGTTTGCATTATTACCCCACCCCACCCCACCCACATATATTCCTACATTCTATTATTCTCAAGCAAATTTGTTATTAGGGTTAATATTTGAAAAAGATATGACATTTTCCGACTGCTCAATGTTTAAAGCGAGAATATATGAACAGGCTCAGAAAGA
Organism: Nicotiana knightiana; assembly: GCA_005239525.1. NCBI lineage: Eukaryota > Viridiplantae > Streptophyta > Magnoliopsida > Solanales > Solanaceae > Nicotiana > Nicotiana knightiana. Next base: position 114,577 of record ML420470.1, on the reverse strand, counting down.
TACACAATTAGAATGGTGGCACATATACCTCAAAATTTCGTATGATTATATACATTTAACACATATATCACATATACATTGACTATGGCGGATTACATTGATACACTGTAAAGAATGAATGAATAAAAATGTGTTCATTTCCCTAAGCAGATAATGCATCTTTACCTTTGCTCCCCAGCTTCAAAAGAACACTATAAAGAAGAAATAGGAATTGAACTTGTATAATATGTTGCTGCTGTATCACAGAATCACCTTCCCAGTTCTGCTGCATCGTACTCATGTTACTATTAAGTTATAACCACCAACCATTTACCTCCAAACCGAGTCGAAAACTGCACCTCAAACCACCTTTGTCTGCTCTTAAAAAGCATAGTGAGGCTTATCCAAAATTCTCAGGATGTTGTAAGACTGTACGATTTATCACATGTTATTCCCTCGTAAGGAGTAGTTACATCGACGAATAGCTCGTAGTACTATTGCACATGCACTCTGGGACAGGATACTTTGTCACATCCCTTCCTGCTTTCCTCAATTCTGGCTGACCTAAGGAATCTCTATGCAATTCCAATATAATTCTGCTGAATTCTGTTTCAGAGAGAGATGAATTCAGAAAATGCCGAAGCATCTGTCTTTTGTTGGGAGTAATAGTCTTTTTGTGTCCTGCATAAGCCCTGTGACCCTGTTACAAAAAACAAATTACAATCACTAGTTAGAGGGAAATCTCACAAACTAAATTTCCAAGCAACTGTAAGTGGAAGGGAGGCAATACCTGAATAGCATGGCCCATGTTTCCTCCATGAGAAGGCATGAAAACGTTGCTGTTCGCGGATACTATGTAATCAAGAGCAGCCATAAGGGAGGCTTTCTTTGCAAATGGCTCAAGTTCCCCGGGCAATGCAAGATCCTCTTTGTTATAGAAGTGAGTGAATTCACTTGTCAATGGTTGCAATGCTTCTTTCCCACCTAAAGGAACTCCTCCTGCCCAATATATTCTTGCACTCTTTGGTGCTCCTAGAGCTTTAAGCAACCTAACCACAGATTGTAGATTTGTTAAGTAGGCAACATTTTGGAAGTGCATAAGCAGAATAAAACTTTTGTGAAGGCTAATGCTGACCTTGTGACCTCTAAGGCATTCAAGGGACAGAGACCAGCAAGTTTTCTGGTATGATAAGTCATGTTTGAACGTGAAGTTAAGAGCTCGGGCCTTTGCTTTCGCTCATTGTTGATCATCTCATCATACTCATGGCTTAAACCGGGAAGACATCCTGTTCTCACCCACACATCCTTCTCCATTCTCAAATGAAGAGCAATATATGGTCCTTTGCTCCTCATCCTCTCAGTAAGTTTGTTACCAAGTTCTAAGATTGATGGAGAAAACCTCAAAGCATGAAATGCCACCTACAAGTTCACATATCCGAATTTTGTACATTAGACAGCTAATGACTACAGAAACATTTAGCAGTTGTTTTGTTCGAAGAATACACATACTAACAATATCTGCATAATGTTAGAACAATGAGATTTAAATTTACCATGCAGCGAAGTTTTTGAAGATCAGAGGGAAGATCCTTAGAAAGCCTCGAGTCAAGGCCTCGCAGAAGTAGAACTCCATCCCTCCTAAACTGCAGGAACATCAATGCAACAATCAAAATCAGATCCTCCGTGAATTCCCAAAACTTAGTTTCAACTTCAGTTCACCAAACACAAAAAAGACGAAAACATCTACATGTATAGTAAATATCCTTATGAAAAAGTCTAAGAGTTGAAGTGGTATTTGCATTTTTTGGTTCAGGTATCTATTCAAGAATATAGTAATTCATTCCATCCAGCTGCCCGCCTGACATAGAGTCAAATTCAAGACTTTGTCCAACTAGCCAACTTGAAAGATACTATTGCAATATTTCTTCCAAAGATCTCAACTTTGGTATTAACCAAAGAAAAAACACGAATCTTGATTTTCTCCATATATAGAAATTTCAAAAGCCATCAAGTTTTACAATCTTGATTTTGTCTAACAGCATGGACTTGCTAAAGACCATTAATCATACACTGAACCTCAACTACCAAACTAAAAAAAGAAAACCATTAATCTTTTGTCTTCCCATTTTTGGTTTATTGCTTTCAATTATTTTAGGCTTTTGAAAGGAAGCCTTGGAGAAACGGTCAAGTTGTGGCTATGTGTGACCTATGGGTCACGGGTTCGAGCCGTGTAATCAAGTTGTGGCTATGTGTGACCTAGGGGGTGTGGCCCTTCCCTAGACCTGGCTTGAACACGAGATGCTTTGTGCAACGGGCTGACCTATTTAATTATTTTAGGCTTTTGGACTAAACACCTATTTAACCAAAACAAGTAACTCGACAGAAAATTGAAAGATTCATCATACCTTTCTGGTATAATGTGAACGAATCCATTCAGGGGAGGCATGGAGAGGAGTCCTTGACTCCTCTACTGGTCTACTCATCACGTGTGTAGATGGAAGTGATGAAACTATTCTTACATCATTTGCTAATACTTCCTTAAAATGATCCAAGTCAAATATATCAGAGAACTCACTGCACACAAACACCAAAAAGAAACATAGAACATACGTTAAGAAATCAAAAACACCCCAGAATAGCATAAAAATCTAACTTAGACCAACCACAATGTTACTCTATGGAAACAACCAATTTTCTACCAAATCAGAATTGCTTCAATAATTGAAGTTTCCAAATAGATGAAATAAGCTTGTCAAGTTGATAAAGTTGCCTAAATTCAGAGAATTAGGCAGGAAAATAAACATTTTCCTAACTGAATGAAACAAAACAGACCAAAAAGATTAAAACTTTTGAGCTGGAAACAAAGAAAATAAAGAAAAAGAACAAACCTTTCATCACCCCAAATGACATTAACTTGCAAAACGGGAACAACAAGAGCAGCACCAAGAATCCTTGCAATCACCACTGCATCTACAATCTGATTTCTTTGCTGATTCATTCCACCAGAAACCACCACCATTAAATATTTTTTCCTTCCTTTTACAATATCTACACTTGTTTTCCTATACTCTGCACTCAAATCCAAACATGGCCTATAACCCAACCCATCAGGTTGTTCCCAAAACTCACTCTTTTCATCCCCTTCTTCTTCTTTTTTCCCCACATTTAAAGCTCCAATACTGAGCTGAGAAACTTGTTTGTCATTTGAGAATGAGCTCTTTTCTTGTAAAATCTCACATGGGTTTGGTGTAAAAGGAACTAAAGTTTCAAAATTAAACCACATCTTTAACATACCAACAAAACCAAAAGCAAAAAGAAACAAAACCCAGAATCTTGGATTATTGAGCAAAAGCTTGAGCTTTAGAGAAAAAGATGGATTCTTTTTCTTGGGAGAAAGTAACAGAGACTGAAGTCCTGAAGAAGAAAGTGAATTTATTATCTGAGATGGCACTGCTATGTAACATTGCTGCTTCTTCTTGTTGCTCTTTGACACTGCCATTTTTAACACAAAAACAAAGCCTCTTTTCTTCGTTTATATATGTGTAAATTGTTGGTGTGTTTAACTTTAACACAAGATTTTTTCTTAGAAAGTTTCTGCAAATAGAAAGGAGAATAAGGGTGTAAAAGAAGAACGGCGGGAACACGAAATACGATGATTAAATGCGCGTTTGGTATTGGATGTAAAATGGTGGAAGTCAGACAAGGTGTAAGCCTAGTGTCAGATTTTTCTTTTTTTTCAATTTTTTTCTTAGTAGGGAATTGAAGAGCTGAGGGTATTTATATAAGTGTGTGAAGTGGGGGAAGAAATTATTATTAATGTGTTTAGTCTAATTTTCAAATTAGGAAGCAATTATAGTTTTATTGAAATGACGATATTGCTCTTGGTCAAAAGTAGAATAAGAATTATAAATAAGAAATCCCAGTCCATGCGTGAATTTCATTCCTTTTTTTTTGAGGTGTTGAATTTCTTAAACTGCTGGATTAGTATTACTCGTGAAAAACGAATAATTGTGAAGTTGTGACAACGATATGTCTTTGAGTTATTTAAGAGTTTTCCCATTTGTTGCGAGGCTAAGAACCAAGACAAAGTCAATCCTTATAAACTTGACACTAATTTTTTATTTTTTATTTTTCATTTTTGAGATTTTGGTCCGGAGGACATGGTTCAAAAAATATACTACTAGTATATAATTATATATCTAATGAATGCATTAAGAGTTAAAAAGCCAGTAGGAAAAATGAGCTTGAGTTTATTTAGTAGAACTCTCACCGTCGTTTGGTATAATGAATAAGTATAAATAATTATGTGATAAAAATTTGGTATCGTTGTATTCCTTGTTTAGTTACTAATCCTATAATAAGTTATCCCAAGATTAAAAAAAATATCGGAATAACTTATACATGTCAGATGGTGGAATAATAATTACAGGATAAAGCAATAAAATTGACAATCCAAAATTAGTAGAACATACCAAACAATTATAAAAAATAATATCAAGATAATTAATTTTTACATAACTAATACTGATATAACTTATCCGGTATAACTTGTGTTCAAGCCAAATGACCCCTTGTATGTTATATAAATAGCATATTTAATTCTTTGTCAAATTCTCACTGCCCAAGAAGGGAAGAACCATCCTCGCTCCCCAAAAAAGAAAATAAAATGCAAGAAATTAAAGTTTGAAAGAAAAGAAGAAGAAGGAATCCGAACAAAGAAACGGAACTGGAAATAGTTTATTGTTACTTCTTACTGAGTTACTGGTTGCCAAATAGCACTAGTTGTTTTATGCAATAATACCTAACATTAACAAATACTTTCCCATTTTACTTTTATTTGTCCACTATTCTAAAAATAAATTTTTAGTTTTACTTGTTCACTTTTACATATCAAGAAAAAAATAATTTATTTTTTCTATTTTACCCTAAACATTAATTACTCATTCTGAATTATTTTTTAATTCATTAAAACTATACACCAATTAATATGAGTATCATAGTAAATTATACACTTTATTTATTATATTTGTTAAAGGGTGTGCAAAGTCAATAGTCGACAGGTTAAAGTGAACGGAGGGACTAAATGAGTACATAGTGTTGCACTAAAAAGTTTTAGCCGGGCAAAGCAGCTACTTTTTTTTTCTTTTGTCGTTTTACTTCACCTTGTTGAAATCTTGTTCTAATAATCTCGTAGAATAAATTTGTATTGGTCGGATGAATTTTGAATAACGAATGGTTACGCAAAAAAAAATCACTTTTCTCTACTTTTCATTCAAAATGGCGTGAAAGATGTTGGATCTTAGAGCCAGTTCGGACATAAGAATTTTTTCACCTTTTTTTGAAATTTTTTTACTTTTTTTCGAAATCAGTGTTTGGTCAAAAAATTTCCAATTTTCACTTGAAAATGAATTTTGAATTTTTTGAAAATTTTAAAAACTCCAAAAAATTGTTTTTCCAAATTTTCACTCAGGTCATTCACAAAAATTCAAAAACATCCCAAAATTATATTCATGTCCAAACACAACTCTACTTTTTAAATATCATTTTCACTTGAAAAAAAAATTATTATTTTTTTGAAATTTTACAATTCTTATTTCCAAACGCCTACTTAGAATTTTCCAACTTCAACTATTTTAGATCGTTACGTTTGGAACCCAAATAATTTTCTAATGTAATTGTCACTTTAGAGAAGAAAAAAAAAAATAATATACGATTTCCATGCCATCCCTCCACCACCGCACAACTCTCTTCTTTATTATTTTTTTAAAAATCATTTTTATTGTTATTGTTATTGTTATAATTATTTATTATTATATCTAAACATATGATAAAAGAAAAAAAAACAAGTCATTATCAACTATCAGGCTTAGCATAAAGATTAGGAAAACTTTTATTTCCTTATGCAGATTTGGACCATTCTAATTAGTCCAAGATACAATATGTAATTATCAATATGTTTATTCCTTATCTGATTACTCCCTCTAACCTGAATATTGTGCACTCTTCCTATTTTGAGATGTTCTAATATTTACTATATTTTCACTTCCATACAACTTTTATAAGAATTCAAAATCGTTAACCTATCCAACTTTTATGTTTTCTGTGATGTTTTATCAGGACAGTTGGTTAAGTGACCCCTTTTAAATCTTCAATTGGAAAAGATTTTCAGTTATGTGGATAATCATTTTATTATATTAAATAATATATTTTTTAAATGGTTAAATTTCTTTTTGCTGATGTTTGGATTAAAATCGACTGGTGATTGTCAATCAACATCCTTCTTTGGTCTATTATCAACCTATTGTTAATAATCGCCCTTTTTTTTGTGTCTATCACTTTCGAGATCAATTATCAATCTGTTATCAATAAATTGATCTGTTTCCTGGTTGATCATCAATCATTTTTCAATAAACAATCTTCTTGTTGGTTAATTATAAACCCATGATCCATAATCAATTTTTTTCTTGAGTGTAAAAAGGCATTTATGTGAATGACTAAGTCGAGTTGATGTCAACCTATAATTGATAATCAACGTCCTTTAATGAATTAAGTTCATTCTTTAATTTCAAACATATAGGAAGAAAAACATGAAGATCTTTTAATTAAATCAAAACTTGTAGAGAGATCATAGATCAAATCTTCTATCAAGTTAATTTTTCAACCATACTTATTTCACGTTTCAATCAAATACCATAATATAAATTGAAGAAGAGCTAGCGAGTAACATACAATAAGTAAATTATTGAAGTTTCTCATTTAGGGATTAAAAAAAATAAAGTTTGATTCTTTACCAGTTAATTTACTAAAATTGTATCTCACAGGACTTTGCATGTAATTTTGAATATTTAAAGTTATGAATAAATTAATTGTCTAATTTAGCTCTAAATAAATCTAGATTCGTTAAGTGAAATAATAACCAAAAATGCAAATATAGTAATACTAGTTCTTTAAGATTTAAAAAAAAACGGTTCACCAACTAAAAAAGAAAAAAAAAAAAAA
>ML420470.1:95375-106986 GCA_005239525.1 Nicotiana knightiana | reverse complement strand
GGGGGGGTGGAATATAGGACGAGCAAAGAAGTTCATAGGTTTCATTAGGGGTGTACCTACCGAATCAAAAAATCGCACCAAACCGAAAAGTCAAATTAAACCGATGTAAAAAATCCGACTACATTTGGTTTGGTATTGAGTAAAAAAGTTCGAACCAAACCGACATATTAATATATAATATTTATATACACTTTTAAGACTTTATATGAAATTTTCTTTAAAAATTGTCTAAAAATATTTGCGATATTCTCTTATGGGATGTAACATTTAGTTAAATATGAAGTATTCATTAACTTTAAATAATGGGTTGTATGATCACTTTCTTATCAAGTGTTAGTGAAATGCATCATTCTCTTTGTTCTTCTACATTTATATGTCAAGATCTATTAAATTCTTGTACTTTTTTTCAAATTTGAAATGGTATATTGATAATTTAAAATTAAATAGAACATATCATTATATAGGTTCATATTTATTTTTATGTTTAATTATTAAATTCGATTAATCTTGAAAGTGTACATCAATATAAAATTATTGTCAACGACTAAAAAATAACTATCATGGGTTACTAAGAAAAGTCTTACATAAGAATATTTTAATAGATCATATATTTATCAATTTTTAAATTTTTACTATACATATTTTTAGTTATCAAAATTTAACAAAGTAAAATTGAAAAAATATTGGTATAACAAAAAACCCGAAAAAAACCGACAAAACTAAACCGATCCAAATCGATATAGTTAGTTTGATAAAAACTAAACTAACCCGATCTATATACACCCCTAAATTTTATCATCGAATTTCCCAAAAGGAGCGAAGTTCACAAATTCACTTTCAAAATGTCTGCACCATATATAATGATTAAGCATGATGATTTATACTTCTCAGGTCCACATCATTTTATCTTTGACACACCCATTAAAAAATACGAATTCCTTGAGGAAGAAAAAAATATTCACTAAATTAACCATAATTAATTGTTATCTTGACACATTGGAATATGTAAATAAGGGTACATAAAATTAATATTTTTGATTATGTAAATGGTAACTTATTTTGGACCAAAATAAAAAAGTAAAATGGTCACTTATTATGAACCAGAGAGAGTAAGAGAGAGAGTTGATCGAGTCTAATAGCATATTTGGTCAAGCTTTTTCAAAGGTCAAAAGTGTTTTTTTCCCCAAACTTAAGGTGTTTTGGCGATGCTTTTTTGGGAAAAAAGTGATTTTGGAAAGAAACAGAAGCAGTTTTTGAGAAACAGAACAAATAATTTTTTCCCAAAAGCAGAAGCAATTTTGACTTTTCTTCATACCAAAAATACCCTTAACAAAATATAGTATATACCAAAATAACCGTTAAATCTAATACTTAGGATATTAATGTATTTATTCTCATTTTTATGATAACTTTCTAATATATAGTGATATTAGTGGTGAATGCTTTTGTATTTGTTGAATGATTATTAATTTACTTATAATATTAAGTACTAAGTAAATTTATTCATGTCTTTATTCGTAATTTGATATTTCCTCCGGTCCAAAATAAGTAATTTTTTGGCTTTTTTTTTGTGGTCCAAAATAAGTTACTTTTTCGGATTTCGAGAATGAATTAATATTTTTTTTCCTATATTGCCCTTGGAGTAAATATTCTTGGAATATATGTTAGGAGTGTTTATGTGGGATAGTAAAGGTTAATATGGTCAATTCTATTGCTAATTAATGTTAAAAGGTGAATTTCTTAATCTGTGTGAAAATAGCCAAAAAATCACTTATTTTAGACAGGAAGGAGTACTTAAAAGTAATTTTTGAAAAGTTTGATCAAATACAAATTATTATTCAAAAATATATTTTAAAGTGACTAGCCACATATAAATTACTTCTCTCAAAAAATACTTTTTTCAAAAATATTTCTGGCTACAAAAAAGTATCAATAGTAGAAAAGACTAACGAAACAAGGAACTCATTTGCGAGGTAACGTGTGGGGCAAGGGTTCTTGTGTTGCCTTGTGGGTCGTGGTGGGGGATGGACTTTCTTTTTTGGGGTAAATTCGAAGTCTCATGAAAATGTTTGAAGTCATTTGGTTAGGAGGATAAGGAATTATTAATAATTTTATAATAAAAAATTAATTTTAGAGTAACGATAAAGTTATGTTACGTGATTTATACATCATTTCATGGATGCAGCCCTCCTTCGATTCTTGCGTGAAAGCTGAATGTTTTGTTCTTCTTTTGAAATTTGTTAGTCACAATTATAGATATTTTTCTTTTTAATCTTTTTACTTATAACATGAAAAACGAGTATTTTAATTTTCAAAATTCAAAATATTGGTGAAAATGGTGGGGGAATAGGGATAATGACTATGTTGAAGCTGGAGGAGGAATGGTGTCGTGTAATGAAGTAGCCAGCTGGGTATTAAAAAATGGTGGCTAAAAAAGGACATGGGAGCTGCCGCCATTGCTCTTTGGACAGCCTGTTATCTGTTGTATGCTTCCTTTCCTTTGGATAAAGCTAGGAATAATAGTAAGGTAAGAATGAGATAGTACTAGTCCACTTTCCTATGCCAACTAGACAACTACAGTATATTACACGCTGGCATTTTGGACACCGTGTTCGATGGTGACCTTTCAACATCCTGCCACGTAGGAACCAACAAAAGGCCAATGCACTGGCTTCTTCTGTCTTTGTTTTGGGGTGCAGGAGATGAGCCTTTTCAGGGCTTCCAATTGGCTACATTTCTAAATTGTCTCAGTAAGCATTCGTCTTGGTTGGTGTTTGGATACAAGGCGGAGCCAAAGATTTTAAAGTGGCGAGGTCACTACTATCGAATAAAACTTGTGTAAAATGTTGGAGCGGGAATCAAGTTCACACAATGGACTACAAGTCAAATTATACTTTCCAAATTGATATATTGATGCAACTTTGAATCATAACGTGCCAATCAATATATGTTTATATATATATATATTTTCTTTTTAATTATCGGTGGCCGATGACCCCTGCCCAAAGGTCCGAGTCCATTGAGATTTGAGACCCACAACAAAGGTTTAGCTAAAAGAGAAGTGGGGTTAATTTAGTGTGTTTATTATAGTTCACAAATCACAACTCCGAAACCAATTATTAGTTTCAAAGTTGGCTAGGAAATATAAACTTCCCCATTCATTCCTTACTTATTATTTGTTTTTTTTAGAAACCAAAAACGCATGTGTTTTTGAATAAATTCATATACTATTTCAGAATATATGGCTAGTGTACGCTTGAAACAAACATCAAGTTTTCAGTGGAAAAATTATATGAACTCTTCAATTTATTGGGACATGGTTTTATATATATGTAACATTATTAATACGCTGTCACACATTTGGTTGGGAGCAGATAGGGTTTAAGAACAAGGCGTCCCCTTCGACATGTTAATCATATGTTATTGTTTCTTTTTCATTTTTCTTGGGACAAGGAGGGACAGTACTCTAATATAGTGTACTATGATTCTGTAACTTACCTACTGATTTTCTTCAACAAAGTAATTATTGAGAGAAATAATTAAGCTCCTCATTAATTTTCACTAAGGAACCATCATCTCTTTTCTAAAAAAACTTATCATAATTACGGATTAATTTAGAAGTAAGATTCTGACTTGACTAACCCAAAAAGGCACAATGCTTTTGCTTCCTTAACAACTCAACTATGAATTTTTTTATTTAGTTAGTTACTTACTCTTTTATTTTAAGCTACAAATTCTGACGTCTCATTTTTTTTTTTTCATTTAATGCTTCAGTTAATTAAAACTCATTATTTTTTAATATTGAAAGTCAGAAATGCTTTGGCTGCTTTCATGCTCCACTAGAGACTTGAGTAGAGTCCAATAAGAAAGTGATTATAGCCATTTTTTAGTTGCGTTTACTTTCAGATAAGCACCCATAAAAAAGAAGAAAAAAATATAATTTTGTAATGAAACAATAAAAGAAAAAGAGTAATATTGTAGCCAAAGAGAGGCAATTCTTATTGAATTTTGCGATGAATTACAATTACATATAACCCCTCTATTAATAGAGAAAGAGTGACTTAGCCACCAAGTAAAATCCCTAAGATCTCTCTAAAATATAGACATTCACCTTAAATAGAATTTTATTTGTAACACTCCCCCTTGAATGTATATTCAACAAATAATGTGTCTCATTAAAACCTTAACTAAAATAAAACTCAATGGGAAAAAAAAATTCTAGTAAAGGAAAAAGAGTACACATGTTTAATAATATGCCTTTTGGTTGCCTCGTTAAAAACCTTGCAAGGAAAACCTAGTGGGACAAAACCTTGTAAGGGAAAAAGAGTGCAACGCGCATTAACTCCCCCTGATGAGAGCATCAATTCACATCCTTGAGCCTTCGTATCCCGATCTTGTACACTAGCTTCTTGAAGGTTGATGTCGGCAGAGATTTTATGAACAAATCAACCATATTATCACTTGAACGAATCTGTTGCACATTGATATCACCATTCTTTTGAAGATCATGTGTGAAAAATAACTTTGGTGAAATATGTTTTGTCTTATCTCCTTTTATGAATCCTCCCTTCAATTGGGCTATGCATGCTGCATTGTCTTCGTACAAAATCGTGGGTAGTTTGTCACACTTCAAACACATTTGTCTCGAATAAGATGTATTATAGACCTCAACCACACACATTCTCGACTTGCTTCGTGAATAACAATTATCTCTGCATGATTAGATGAAGTAGCCACGATGGATTGCTTAGTCAATCGTCAAGATATGGCAGTGCCTCCACATGTAAACACATAACCTGTTTGAGATCGAGCCTTGTGTGGGTCAGATAAATACTCAGCATCGGCATAACCAACAAGATCGGGACTACAATTATTGCCATAAAATAAACCCATATCGGTAGTTCCTTTTAAATACCGCAATATATGTTTGATTCCATTCTAATGTCTCCTTGTAGGAGCAGAGCTATATCTTGCTAAGACATTAACTGAAAAAGTTATGTCAAGCCTTGTAGTATTGGCAAGATACATTAGTGCACCAATTGCATTAAGAAATGGTACTTCAGGACCAAGTAGCTCTTCATTCTCTTCTCGAGGTCGGAATGGATCCTTATTCACATCAAGTGATCGAACAACCATCAGAGTACTTAATAGATGTGCTCCATCCATGTAAGACCGTTTCAGTACCTTTTCTATGTAGGTAGATTGATGCACAAAAATCCCGTTTGCCAAATGTTTAATTTGCAAACCAAGACATAATTTTGTCTTTCCGAGATCTTTCATCTCGAATTCTTTCTTTAAATAATCAATTGCCTTTTGGATTTCTATAGGAGTTCCAACAAGGTTTATGTCATCAACATATACGGCCAGTACAACAAATTTCGATGTTGTTTTCTTTATAAAAACACATGGACAAATAACATCATTTATATAGCCTTCCTTTAATAAATACTCACTAAGACGATTATACCACATACGTCTTGATTGCTTTAGACCATACAAAGATCTTTGCAATTTGATTGAAAATATTTTCCGGGATTTTGAATTATGTGCGTTAGGCATTTTAATTCCCTCGAAAATTTTCATGTATATCCCATTATCAAGTGAGCCATAAAGGTAGGCGGTAACCACATCCATTAAATGCATGTCAATCTTTTCATGGACATCAAAACTAATGAGATAACAGAACGTTATAGCATCCATAACGGGTAAATATGTCTCTTCATAATCGACATCAAGCCTTTGTGAAAATCCTTGTGCAACAAGGCATGACTTATATCTTTGTACCTCATTTTTCTCATTCCTTTTACGTACAAAGACCTATTTATATCCAACAAGCTTAACACCATTAGGTGTTTGGACTACAGGTCCAAAAAACTTCACATTTCGCAAGTGAATCAATTCCGATTGGATTGCTTCTTGCCATTTTGGTCAATCACGTCTTTGTCGACATTCTCCAACATATTGAGGTTCAAGATCCTCAATTATCTTGAATAATGCTAGATGCAACATTATATGCGAAGACATAATCCACCACTATATCCGCTCGATTTAATTTTATCTCAATATCGATTGTATTTACTGATAGTTACTTATTTTCTTGAGTCTCGGGCTCAATGGTTTCCTCATGAATCTCAGAATTTATTAAATCGTGAATTTCTTCATGAGACTCTTTCGTAGTGTCATTTTGATCATTTATTTTTCTTTTTCTAGGATTTCGATCCTTAGAACCCAATGGTCTACCACGTTTTAGGCGTGCTTTTGACTCATTAGCTATGACACTAGAAGATTTTTCAATAAGGATATCAATACGGATTGGAACATTCTCTGCAGGGATATGTGATTTTGTTATCCTTTTTAGATCCGTAAACGCGTCAGGTATTTAATTTGCTATTCTTTACAAATGGATAATCTTTTGCACCTTTTTTTCACAAATAGAGGTACGTGGATCAAGATGAGACAATGATGGATCTTTCCACAAAATTTTCCATTTGGTTTCACCAATTTGTCCCCCTAATTTTGGAAAAAGTATCTCATTGAATCGACAGTCTACAAATCGAGCAATGAATAAATCCTCCGTTAATGTTTCAAGATAGCGAATGATGAAGGGCGATTCAAACCCAACATATATTACTAACCTTCTTTAGGGACCCATTTTGGTGCGATATGACGGTGCTACAGGCACATATACTGCGCATCCAAAAATTCTTAAATGGGTAGATTCATGACTCAAAACTAATTGCAACGGGAAATATTTATGATAATTTATCGGTCTGAGACGAACTAGCATTGCTGCATGCAAAATGACGTGATCCCAAACAGAAGTGGGCAACCTCATTTTCATTAGTAACGGTCTTGCTATCAATTGCATACGTTTAATAAAGACTCAGCAAGGCCATTTTGAGTGTGAACATGAGCTACATGATGTTCCACTTTTATCCCAATTGATAAGCAATAATCATTAAATGCTTGGGATGAAAACTCAGCAGCATTATCAAGTCTAATAGACTTAATTGGATTATCAGGAAATTGTGCCCAAAATCGGATTATTTGTGCCATTAGTTTTGCAAACGCGAGGTTGCGAGATGACAATAGGTGCACGTGAGACTATCTAGAAGATGAATCTATTAAGACCATAAAATATCTAAACGATCCACTAGGTGGGTGAATAGGTCCACAAATGTCTCCTTGTATACTTTTCAAAAACGCAGGGGACTCAATCCCAACCTTTGTTGGTGATGGTCTAATAATTAACTTGCCTTGATAACAAGAAGTGCGAGAAAATTCAATATTTAAAAGAATCTTTAAATTCTTTGATGGATGCCCATTTGAGTTTTCTATAATTTGTCTCATCATAATTGATCCAGGATGTCCCAATCGATCATGCCAAAGTACAAAAGTATTAGAATCAGTAACCTTTTGGTTTACGGTAGAATGTGCCTCAATTGCACTAATTCTTGTCCAATACATGCCACAAGATAAAGATGGGAATTTCTCAATTACCCTTTTCTGGCCAGAGACATTCTTGGTAATGATGAGATATTCAAAATTATTCTCATCTATTGTAACAATATGATATTCATTTCGGCGGATATCTTTAAAACTCAACAAGTTCCTCTTGGACTTGGAGGAGAACATTGCATTCTCTATGATAAGTATTGTTCCCTTAGGCAGAGTTATAGTAGCTCTTTCAGAGCCTTCAGTTAATTTACTACTACCAAAAATTGTAGTAACATCTGCCTTACACATACTTAAGTGAGAAAAATATTTCTTCTCTTTGAATATTGTATGTGTCGTACATGAATCAACTAAACAAATATTTTTACAATTAAACTTTGATCCAAGTTTGCGTTGCGAGATATCTATGTTTACTTCCCAAATAATCAATGCAATTAGTGTATGCCAAAGTTATAATTCAAAGAATATTGATATAAGAAAATTGACTTTTACAGTTGAACTATTATATGTCTTATTAAGTTTATGTAACTTATTATTCCTTAATACTCAAGTATTAAATAAGCGACTAATGTATTTTGAGTTTTGCCCATAAAGAAACGTATATAACAAATTCTTTTGAAATCGTACCAGTATATTGATAGCTCTAAAGAAAGTTATTAATCTCTGCTCTACGCTCAACAGTGCCAATTGGATCCATTTAGATTCATAGACAACAACTTTTCTTAAGTAGGACATATTTGTAGACGGGTGGAACCTAGTTGATTAGAGTTCGTGCTGATAATGTGTAATTAAACAATAAAAGAAAAAGAACAATATTGTAGAGAAAGAGAGAGAGGGAATTCTTATTGAATTTTGGGATGAATTACAATTAAATATAACCCCTCTATTTATAGAGAAAGAGTGACTTAGTCACCAAGTAAAATCCCTAAGATCTCTCTAAAATATACATTCACCTTAAATAGAATTCTATTTATAACAAATTTCATTATCTTGATGCCCCATTTTTTTCCCCTTTCATGTTTCTTTTAAAGAGTAATTTTAAAAAAAATGGAAAAACAAATATGATTAGTTATGTGAATTAGGTTACAAGGAAAATGACTTCCTACTTTCTCACAATTATATTTCCACATGGTGATTGCCCTGTTAGAAGTCAATTGCAATATTATTTTGAAGTGGAGCATTATTCATTGCAGATTGATTTGATTTCAAGCAAAATAAATTTATATATTTGAGAAATTATGACTCAAAATCATGAAGATCCATTAAAGAAGCTCTCAATCTCCAATGAAATTGCAAGGATATACAGATAATTATGCTACCTTTTTGGGACCAAATTGCAATGGAAGTTAGAGTAAATTTCAAATATTCTTTGCGTTACTTATAGTACTTCTTTCTCTTGTACGTTTCTCTTTTCGCAAAATTTGCTTAAACTGAAAGAAAATGTAAAAGTTATTATGTAAACAACGTAAACAGTTTTTATTTTTAACTTTTATTTCCATGATAGAAAGATTGCAATATCTTGTAAAAGCAGCAATCCAAGCATTTGGACACTCTTTTTCTTTCTCCAGGTGTTTTAGCTAGAAGATTTATGTTGAGTTTCTTTTCTTTTTTCGAAAGAGAAGGTCCGTCAGTATTCACTGTAGTACAAAAAGACGTAGCAGGAGTAGAGTTGCTGATTGCGAGCACCGGCGGCGGAGTCGGGACTTTTACCAAGGAATTCAGAATATTAAAAAGTAAAACATACGAACAAACCAAGAGAATTCAACATTTATTATTTACACATAAAAAATGATTTAGACTTTAATATACGGTGTAACTTTTCGGCAAAGGAATTTGGATGACCCTGTTGCCATCCTAGCTCTGCCCTGGAGGCCACATATACAAAATTCATGTGAAATCACTTTTAAAAAAAAATTCTCGTTCATTTGAAATATAAAATCTTAGTTATGCCACGTAGGTATTATGTATATGAGTTACAACATGGTTATATTTCCATGCCAATGTCATACACGGGCATTCCATTCGCGTTTTCCTGGATCAGATTGATCATTTTATGCCTTTTTTTGTGATACATATACATAGTTGAGTTATTTTCTTATTAGAAAATTAGTTTTATACCTTTAATGCAGTGAGTTAAAAGTTGGATTACTAGTCATGGAATTACCCCATAAATGTTTTATATCTTTGTTGGCGTTGAGTTGCTTTTTATTAGTATAGCAACTGCAAATTTTTTACTTCTCTTGCTCTCAAGTCTCAACTTCTATCAATAGAATTCAATAACTAATTTCCTTATATATATACAGATCTTTTACATTCTGGATTCCAACTAATTACCTATTAAAAAAATAAAAAAACATATTCCGATTCCCAAACTATTTGCGTGTGTTTTGCATTAGTAGCTCAGTTGAGGGAAACAACATTGAGAATGAGATTAACAAAAAAGGAAATTATAGTGAAATAATATTTTCTCTAGTATTTTTTTTTTTTTTTTAAATTAAGTTTCTTATCCTTACTCCTTAGTGGACTCATGCGTTGGACGTGCGGTATTATTCCTTTGAAATAAAATAAATTGAAAAAGTGCCCTTCGAACTAAATTTCATTTTAGACCTGTCAGTCACAAATTCACAATAATTACCAATGATTAAATTCCTATGCATTCTCTAATTCTATAAAATGTAGTGGCGGCAATGTTAATATCTAGCAATACTATCTTTAGGCTTATTATTCGAAAATAACTTTTTTCTTCCGTTAATTTTTCTAGAAGAGTTTAATTCACAACTTGTAGTTTTGTATAAACATTTAATTTTTATAATTTGCAATCAAAATTAAGCCCTTTTATCGCAACGGTTTTAGTTTCTTAACTACACGACAATACAACCCAATGCCTTAACCTTGTTTATCTTACGAAAAATTTTACGACGACTTTTTATATTTGAAAAGACGTAAAAAAAAATTATATGTTGAATCGTCGAAGAAGAATTGTAGTACTTAAAAGCATCAAATCTGATTCTCAACAGACATAGAAGAATTAAGGTACAAATTATCAACAATAGTGAATGATTTGTTAACAAATGCAAAAAATTAGATGGCTTTATTGATAATGAGGCAACGATTATTCCATGAACCATATACTGAGGCTATCGAATGGTAGAGGTTAATTAAAAATTATTAGAAGAATTAGGTATACAATCTTTTCTAGATAAGCATCCGTGGAGTTGGAAGGAGTCAGTTCCATAATATTCCTATAGTTTTTTAGAATATTACTACTATATACTAAAATAAAATATAAGTTATAAAATTTACATATTTTTCTCATAAGTAGCTGGAGCCAGAACTTAGAGGCGAACGCAACTCCTTAACCACTTCAATAATACGTGGCTTTTAGTGATTAATCTTCAATAATATTCTCCAAAATGATTGATACCTTATAAATTAAACCTAATTCTTTCATGCATAATCCCTTTTATTAGGTGGATGTTTGGTATGTATATGCTTCAAATTGCTGGCCAGCCACTACACCAACTTTTGCATATTTGTCACTTTTATATTTTAAACCGAGCAATTTATGAAAGATTAAGCGATAAATTTGCTTTACTAGATGATTTTTTATTGAAAATAGTTTTCGGGGACTAATTACACACACTTTGCGTCCAAATTTTGGTCTAATGCTTAAATATCCCCTAATTGCAAATAGTATAGTTACCTTTAGTTCATTTTACTGTTGAAAATCTTAATGAGTATAAATAAGGGCAAATTATAAAACTAGTCAGTCAGTCAAAATTAATTGCATTCGTTAGCCAAAAAATATATAAAATATGCATATAATAAGCATATATACAAAAATATGTTCCCTTCGTTCAAATTAGATGAGGTAGTTTGACTTGGCACGGAGTTTAAGAAAGAAAGAAGACTTTTGAAATTTGTGGTTTTAAGAACTTAAGAGATAAACGTTTTGCGGGACCATGGCATTTGTATGTTTATAAAAACTTCTCATTAAGGGTAAAATGAGTAAAATAAAGAGTTTAAAGTTGAATTATTTCCAAATTTAAAAACGTGTCATTTTTTTATAAACAGTTACATATTTGGATAAAAGTGCTGAAGCTTAAAAAATTATTGAAGTGTTTGGCAAACAAGTGCCGGGGAGGGGGGGGGGGGG
>ML420470.1:56960-94461 GCA_005239525.1 Nicotiana knightiana | reverse complement strand
AAAAAATTCTGGTGCGGGAGTGGGGGTAGGGTGGGGTGGGGTGGGAAAAAAAAAGAAGAAATTTTAATAGTTTCTTTGAGTGAGTATAATTTTGGTATTATAAAAACGTATAAGGGATAAAAGAGTAATTTTATTGGTCAAACTAAAATGACTTTTAATCCAAAATAAAAAAAGTTGGGATCAGCCAACTTCTTGCTTTTGGCATTTTTTAAGCATTTTTTAGCTTTTCTTAAGCAGTTTTTTTTTGCCAAACACTCCATTTAACAAAAAAGGACTTAAATTAAGCCCATCCGAACACCCTCTGAAAAGGAAAGTAACTCATCTAATTTAAAACATACGGAATATACATGGCTGTTATTTTTTCGGAGCAGGTAATAATTATACATTACTCAACAAATAACTAGAAAATATTAATCAGGGAGGCCACTTTGCCCTTGCATTTACTTGATTTTATGTCAAATGACAGAACAAAATTACACTGAGATATTGCCTCTTTTTTAAAAAAAAAATAAAAATAAATTCCATTTTGGTTTTATGAAAGAGGTGTTATAGCTATCTTTTGATTCTTGGCCATTTCCATTCCTTTCTCCTGACTTTCCACACCCACAATAAATGATTCGATCGAAACTTTTTTCAACAACCAGAAATTTTAATTTTCAAGTTCTATTTATAAATGTGATAGTGTTGTAATCAAGATAGGTATACTTCTGCAATATTATATAATTTTTCTTGTTTTAGAGCTAATTGGTAAGGACTAGGTAAACAACCTTAATATTAATATTAATTTTAGTAGCAGATAGGGCAGAGTAGACGAATATATTTGTTTAACTCTTTTATTTTTTGTTCATTTGAAGCTAATACAAAGAAATAATTTACTTGGAGGTGTATTAATCAAATATAGTTGTTAGATTTATTACGTACGAAATCTTCTTAAGGTTGCAACTAAAATGCCTAACTAATATTTGTGTAATCAATGTCTGTTTCAAATGATTTCATTGTTTGGACTTTTAGAGAGTATGCTTTCCATTCAATGTAAGAAAATAAAAGCTTGATAATTAAATAGAGACATTTATGATGACCTCAGAATCTTCTTCCACAATGTCAACTTAGATAACAAACAATTAAAGGTGATTTTCTTGAAGAGAACAACCCGCTCATAGTAGTTCTACCTATAGAAAAGATCATGAAAGAGGCAATTAGGATGATACTCGAATTCATTTATGATCTCGAGTTTTCAGGCACATTGCAAATTCGCCGGGGTCAAGGCTTCTGCCCCGTCCTAAGACGGATCAAAGAAGAGTGCAGAACCTTTCACTAATTTTTGAAATTTGATATCAGGAAGTATTTTTACAATTTTGACTCATCCCAATCTTTAACAGAAGTGGTCGACGATCCCAAATTCTTTTATCCTGTTCAAAAAGTTTTTGCCGCCGGACGACTCGTAGAAGAACGTTAGAAAAGAATGAGAGGAAATATAAATGTTTAAGGAGGTGCGAGCTTATATGACTTTTGCGGTGATTAAGATTAATAAATTGCTATGTGCTCGTTGTTTTTTTAGAATATAACAGTGATTTAATACAATAGAAATCTAAAGAGCATTAAAAAGAGCACCTCTTTAATATTTAGTGGGCTATATCCAAAACAATAACAAGAATTTTAGAAGGACAAAACATTATTTTATTTTTTTTCCTGAAAAAGTAAATGGGGCAACTACAGATGGAGTACCTTTCAAGTTTTAATCATGGGTGTTTTTAATTACATGAGGATATTTTTCTAGCTAAGCATTTGTTCCATTGGATCTTGAAACTGACATAGCATAATTTCGTGCAATGAAATTTCTGTGTATTTCAAGAAAGCTAGAACAGGATAAGGTATAAATTAATAATGAACATTACTCTCGAAAATCACCAACAATAAGAGAATCTTATGCTTGAAGAGTAATATTTCTCACTCTTTTTTTGAGGGGTAAATCAATAAATTCCAACCCTCTTAATTGTTCTGTTTAACATAAACTCAAAATCAGAGATCTTGGTGTCTATCTATATTGCCTTCACATGTATTAGGGTCAGTTTCTTGAAGAAGGCAATGGGAAGAGCTGCTTTCACGGCTCGAACCCATGACCTATAGGTCACACAAAAATAACTTTGCCATCGAATCATTGGGAAGAAATGAAAGATATATAAAATTCAAAATTACCTCCCCTCTTCACATGATGGGTAAAAGTCAATCCATGTGATAACTGATCAATTCCATAAGTGTTACAGATACCACTGGATTTTCAACATTGCACGTTAAAAAATGCTGCCAAATTTACTTTTTCGAAGATTTTCCTTGAATTGATTACCTTCAGGATCCAAATAAGATAAATTGGTAATTAGAATAGTATTATTACCAAAAAAAAGGATTATTTGTCTGTAGTTGTGATTTCTAGGTTGATTTATTAAATGGATCAACTACTGAGCCAAAAAGAAAAAGGAATTCAATTTCTTCCTCCTTAATACACTTGCAATACAATCCACTGATTTCTGAATATATAAAGCATATTCTTCCATAGTTTTGTTAATGTGACTGAGCACCACCTAAAACAACATGCATTATATATAAATGTGATTGGCTTTAGGGTAAGTGAGATTGTTGGAAATACATCATCAATCCAGTCCTCTGTCAGTTTTTACAAAATAATTCCAAGAAGTCCAAGAAGTGCAAATACATACTATTACCGGCGATACCCCGGTATTGACGGATAAATTCATTGGATAAAATTCACGATTTCAATTCCAGTATTACGAATACGAATATGAATACGAATACGAATCGCAACTTACATTAGAGCGATAAAGGATATGTATGACGGAGCTAAAATTCGGGTTAGGACTGTGAGATGTGAATCAGAGCCTTTTCCGGTGGTTATGAGATTATACCAAAGATCTGCGCTCAACCCGTTCTTATTTGCCCGAGTGATGGACGCCCTAACACACCATATTAAAGGGGAGGTGCCATGGTTTATGTTGTTCGCTGATGATATAGTTCTGATCGATAAGATGCGCAATGACATTAGTCAGAGACTGGAAGTATGGAGGCAGGCCTTGGAGTCCAAAGGTTTCAAGTTGAGTATGACTAAGACGAAATACCTGGAGTGTAAGTTCAGTGGTGTGACGGGGAAAGCGAATGTGAAAGTGAGGCTTGACTCACGAGTCATCGCCAAGAGAAAATGTTTCAAGTACCTAGGGTTAATTATTCAGGGAAATGGGGAGTTCGATGAGGATGTCACACACCATATTGGGGTGGGGCGGATGAAATGGAGGTTAGCATCTAGAGTTCGGTGTGACAAGAATGTGCCAACAAAAAACTTAATGGTAAGTTCTATAGAGCGGTGGTTAGACCAGCTATGTTGTATGTGCTGAGTGTTGGCTAGTCAAGAATGCACATATCCAGAAGATGACAGTATCCGAGATAAGGATGTTGAGGTGTATGCGCGGGCATATGAGGCTGATATTATTGTCTTGTTTATTGAGCCGAAGGTTTCTCGGAAACTGTTTTCCTATCTTTCGAGGTAGGGGTAAAGTCTGCATACACTTTATCTTCCCCAAACTCTACTAATAAAATTCTATTCGATTGTTGTTGTTGTTGTTGTTGTGGTGTTAAAGTGACTGATAAGGTGATCAGATAAGGGGAGAAAAAAGAGTACACCAAAAGAGGGAATGCTAAGAAGTTAGGAAACAAAGAAAAGAAAAACCCATGTTTCTTACATGTGAGTAATGTTCCCTTCCCATGTGCATTTATGTTATGGCCCCATTTCCCCTCTTTAGTTCTTTCTCTTTGATCACAAAATTCACAGCCTCTAATATTGTTCAACCTTATATTATTTCAGAGTCATAACTTGGAGATTGGGCCCTTCACTTTTTCACTTTTTAGGAATACCTTTTCTCTTAAAAGTTGTGTGCCTTTGGGCCTACTTTTTGTCATTTAATATATATGATTCATTTAACATTCAAATTCCTTTATTTTAACCTAGTGGTTGACATAAATTTGATTTAAACTTGAAAAAAAAATTCTCAAATTGTGTTAAAAATAATTTTTGGAGTTGAATTTATGTTTGTATATGTATTTTACTTGAAAATAAACCAAAGTATTGTGAGTGGAAGAAAAAAACTTGCCAGTTTTTGGAACTTGAAAATTTTCTTCAAACTTTTTTCATAAATTGATCAAATTTCTTTATTTTAAGCTAGCGCTTGGACATAAATTTTGATTTAAATTTGGAAAAAGAGTTTTTGAAGCTGTATTAAAAAAATAATTTTTAGAAGTTAAGGTATATTTCTATATGCATTTTACTTGAAAATAAATTGACTTTTTTGAGTGGAAGAAAAAATTTCATCCAAATACTGGCTTAAACCAATTTTGGGAACTTGCTTTTTTTTTTCTTTCCAAAATTGTTCAAATTCATGAACAAACAATTTTTTTAATTTTATTTTATTTAAAAAAAAGTGAAAAATCTATATTCAAACGGGAGCTATGTCATGTCATTTTTGAAATTTCTGCTTTTCTCCTCTTAGTTAGTCAAAGGTATAAGGACAAGATGCTTGCTTTTATGGTTCACTCACTCAGTTCAAACGGAAGAAATAGTGACTAGGAAATCACAAGTGTTCATCTTTTTTGACCAAATAGTACTGCCTAGCCAGTTTTCGAATTGGTCATTTAAAAATAGTTAGTTTTTATAAAGTCATTGAAAAATAGTCATTATTTTGCTGTAACACGAAAAGTTCCAGCATAATATACTGGAGATCAGTGTATGAACTTCCAGCATATTATGCTGGAACTCCAACACGCGAAAAGTTCCAGCATAATATACTGGAGATCAGTGTATGAACTTCCAGCATATTATGCTGGAACTCCAACACGCGAAAAGTTCCAGCATAATATACTGGAGATCAGTGTATGAACTTCCAGCATATTATGCTGGAACTCCAACACGCGAAAAGTTCCAGCATAATATACTGGAGATCAGTGTATGAACTTCCAGCATATTATGCTGGAACTCCAACACGCGAAAAGTTCCAGCATAATATACGGGAGATAGAGCACCTGTGTATGAACTTCCAGCGTATTAGACTGGACCGGTATATTATACTGGAATTTCAGTGGCTAAATTTCGATTTCTTTTAAAATTATGACTATTTTTGAATGACCGCTTGTAAATTTGCGATTTTGTGAATTTCTCCCATCCTTTTTGACACAAGATTGACAGCTCAATCATTTGGCAAACTTGGATTATAAATCTTTAGATTGATTTCTTTAACCAATTTGGACTAGACTTGTTTCAGCCCATTTCAAACCGAGGCATTTTTTCCCCAACTCCAGTCAGTCAGTTGGGTGGGTTGGGCTGTCGTGGAGCCCAGACATTAGGAATTTTTACCTCCCATAGCAAAGATTGATATCTTATTTATTTTAAATAAATACTCTTTTAAAAAATTATATTTTATAACTACCTTTTGATTTTTATAGCCAAATATCTATTTATGGTCACTCCTACCCTTAAGCCATAAAATACGGTTTGTATTATTTTTCTCACTCATTCTTTCAGATTTTTCTCCACCTCTCTCTCTCAACGACAATCTTTCCTCATGAATACAACCACGATTCTCCACTGATTCATCTCCATTGTCTCGAAAATTTTTCATTGAGTGATCATCGACGGCGGAGAATGACAGGGAGGGGCAAAACCACCCATTGAAACTCCCTATAGCTCTCTGCTTTCACCACACCTATTGCTATTTTTGTGTTATTGTCGCTTTTTATATATTGTGCCATAATCAATTGGACCTTATTTCAAAAGCCCATTCTAAATCTAGATCGGGTCGAACTGGCAGCTTCCACCTTATTCTTTTAAAACGATAACAATTTTCTTTCATTGACATGGCAATATCTTAGGGACATTTAATTGTTGAGAAGAGTAGTTAACAAGAGATATTGAGTTTCCGGCAGGTGTGCATATAAATACTCAGATGGAATTCTTACCTCCTATAGTACATCTTCCTTCCTCATCCATCCACTTCTGCGTTTCGAGTCAGAATCGCGACCCTCTAGTCGAGATGACATTAGGGTTGTTATTGAACAAAGACGACGGAGTTTGGGGCTAAGCAACTTTAAGATTCTGTTAATATATTTCAATGTATTTCAATGTATCTCGTTGTATTTTCGTGTAATTCATTGTATCATTATCTTTTTTTGTCATTGTATTTCAATGTATCTCGTTGTATTCCATGTATATCAGATGTATATATGTATTCAAATTGCTATGTTTTGTTGTATTTATTGGCTGCAAAAAATATTCAGCATATTTCACGTCAAATACAAATTATGGGTGATGTAATTGAGTTAGTTGGGTTATATTAGGAGTTTATTGTGTTAATTGATTCACTTTCCGTTTAAAAACAGCTGAATAAACCACGATTTGTGCTATTTACGTTACTGTATTCACAAATACATACCGTGAATACAGTCGAATACAATCGAATACAGTCCTAAAAATATGCTGAATACAGTCGAATACAATCGAATACAATAATTGTCTAGCTGGAATCCCCTGTTTCATGCCAAGTTTTGTTACTGTATTCATGAATACATTAGCTTAAATACATCGAATACACTCTAAAAAAATTGAAAACACAACTATAAGAAGTAATATAGTAAATGGTAGCTACAACTAACTAATAACCGCTAAACCATAGTGGTTTGTGAAAGTTTCTCTTCAAAAAGGTCATGAAAATTAATTACTTGAACAAAAATAAAAAAGGTAGAATATTAAACTAAATTAAAGGAACGCAAAAGAATTTTTTAGTTTGTGCTTTTGTCAATTGATTGTTTGTTTATCGAAAGATCCTGATTTTCTATTTGTGATTGGTGAATGTACGTCGTGGATTGTTTCTCCCGATTTAATCAAAAGTTTATTGGTTCAATTTTAGTTTAAAAATTATTGTAATTTATTTAATTGCCAAAACAAAACTAATAGTACTAGTTTTTTTTGTTTTGTTATAGCTTTATATAAAATATTAAACAAGAAACAAAATTAAAGATATTTTGATACGTGCGTGCCTTTCGTCGTTTGAAATAGGCCTTAGCAAAAAAATCAGACAGTCTCTATTTAAGGAGGAATTTCTTCAGCCAAAGAGCAGAACGTTTAGGATATCTCTTTAGATTGTGCTTATAATCAACATAATTAAGACCAAATTTTTGAGTGTATCCTGAGGTCCATTCGAAATTATCCAGAAAAGACCATGCAAAGTAGCCCTTGACGTCCACACCTTTGCTGTTAGAAATTAATAACAATTGCATCAGTCATCTTTACATATATATTTGTATTCAATCTTCCAATAATTAAATCACTTAAATTCATTAACTAGTGGAGCAAGATAATTCCATTTTAAATATTAGCAAAAAGAAATTAAAGGAAAGACAAAGTTATATTTGTGTAGAGCATAGCAAATTAAGAAGAGAATGAACTTACTTAATGGCTGTGTTAAGGGCCATGAGATGGCGACGTAGGAAATCCACCCTTTGGAAATCATTGACTCCTTCTTGAACCATTGTTACATTGCCATCACTCATCCCTATTGATAATTAAACAAATAACATTTCAATTTTCTACTAAACAAAATTAATTTAGTTAAAACAGTCGTGAAAATTAATTTCTTATCATACCGTTCTCTGTTATGTAAATCTTTGGATTGTTGTACTTTTCTTTTGTGTAGACAAGAACTTCTAAAAGTCCTCTTGGGACAACAAAGAAAAAGGCCGATCCTGTCTACATCCCAAGGGAAAAAAAAAGAAAGAGAAACGTTATATTATTTATAAATAAAGAATTAAAGATATTATATGATAATTTCTCTATCATAAAAAAAAAAAAAGGACGTGGCGGTTCACCGATGAGTTTTCCATTTCTTTCAACTACAAAAGAGAGAAAACAACAAAAGAAGATTTATATTTTGGGTCAAGCAGTTTGGCGCTATCTGTGGAAACTTCTTAGCTAATTTTTTAGTTTCCTTTAGATCTACACCTAACATGAGTCACGAACCTAACAAACGCCAAGATCTTTCTCTTTCTTTGCACGTACGAAAACCTACATGGCAGGTAACCAAGAAGAGAGGACTAAAGTGACAGGTGATTTCCCTAGCAACCTCATGAACGCTAACAACGAGAGCTGTGAAACATTAGGCGATGATGTGACACCCACCGCCTCCCCCATGCGCGAGAGGTCGCCTCCCCCCATTGTAGCATAGCAAACCCAAACGGAAAAGGGGCCTCCACGTCCACAGGAGAAGGGACGCCACCGACCACGAAAAAACTCCTCGAAGTGTGGTTGACCGATACGTTAGTAAGCGTGCTCAACAATCTCACTCCATGCATGACTACAGAGACCGCAAGAGCCCACATATTGCAACGAGCAGACGAACAGGGCGACCAACCAGACACTCCAACACCAGGTATAACTCACAATGTTACTGACAATGCAGGTGACAACGTCCTCGCTGTTGTTCTAAAGAGGATGGAATAAAGGGAGAATGAAAATAAAGGGCTCAAAGATCAAATGAAAGAACATCAAGAACGAGTCGACAAGATACCGGGCGCCCCTAAGCTACTACCAAAGAGGGATGCTGGTAGGTTCGTAGAGCAGCCTTACAACGAGGAAGCAGCCCTGCATGCCATGCCAAAGACCTTCAAAATGCCGCTGTATCTCATGATATACGGCGAAATGATTGACCCCGAAGATCACGTGACTCATTATGTCACCTTCGTGAAAGGAAACAACCTCACCAAGGAACAAGTATCCTCTATTTTGTTGAAGAAATTTGGCGAAACCCTTATGGGAGGGGCATTAACATGGTACACACAACTACCAGCCCGCTCCATAGAAAGCTTCGAGGAAATGACTGATAAGTTCGTATGGCGCATCCCGGAGTCAAGAAAGCCAAAACAAGAGTAAACGACATATTCTCCATCAAGCAATCCTTGGGAGAGAGACTGAGGGACTTCCTCACCCTATTCAACAAGGTAAGGATGACCCTACCAAACATGTCCGAGGGGATCCCGGTCGCGGCTTTTCAGAAAAAATTGTGTAGAGATGGTTCAAGAGCGACTAGAAAACTGACGAGCCAGTTGATGGAATATCCTCCAACCACTTGGGATGAAATCCACAATGCTTACTATATTGAAGTTCGGGAAGATGATGACGACCTCAACGGACCAACTCAACGACTCGTCTCGGTATGAGCCTAGGAAAACGGAGAGATAAAATAAAGAGATATCACCTTACCTCATGACCCAATAGGGAACGACATAAGCCATACGTCAGGGCCCCCGCCCCACCTTTTTTCCGCGACGGAGCGAAAGAGGTATGCGCCCCTCATTATCTGCTCACAATTTTTTTTGTCATCTACGGAAATATTTTATGTCCTAAAGAAACTTAGAACGAAGGTGAAGTGGCCCCCAAAGAAGTGGTCTGATCCAACAACCAAAAAATTCGACGCCCTTTACTAGTTCCACCAGAAGAGCTGACACAAGATAGAAGACTGCATTGACAAGACAGAAGACTGCATTGCCCTCAGGCAAGAGGTTGTGAACATGTTGCAGCAGGGACACCTCAAAGAGCTACTGAGTGACAAGGGGAGAAACTACTTCTCCAGAGGACGTGAATGCCAAGGCTCGCCGAAGCCACCATCACCAGCTCGAACTATCAACATGATCATCGGCGACAGTGATGACATCTCCATCAACGCCATTAAATTCTCTTCCACTCACAAGCTCAAAAGATCTATCACCCATGAACGGTATGACGAACTCGAAGAAAGTATCATCTTTAATGAGTCAGATGCCAACAGTTTGACTTTCCCTCACAATGATGCTCTCGTGGCATATTTTAGATATTGATGTCAAACGTATCATGGTGGGAGATGGGAGTGGAGTGTGCATTATCCATCCTCGAGTCCTCACACAAATGAGACTCGAGGACAAGATAGTTCCACGTTGCATCACACTAACTGGTTTTAATAATGTAGTTTAACGAACAACGAGAGTGATTACACTCCTCATCTTGGCCGACAACATAACACTGGAGACGACATTCGACATCATGGACTAGGCTACCTTATACAATGCCATAGTAGGAGGACCATGGATACATCCCATGAGAGTTGTCCCCTCCAGCTTATACCAAGTAATCAAATTCCCAACACCTTGGGAGATATTAAGCATACGGGACGAACAACGCACGTCCCAGGAATGCTACCGCTTCACCTTAGACAACACAACAAAAAAAAAGAGACAAGGACAAAGAGGTATTGCAATCAATAGGGTTGAGGTTGACACAAGAAGAGACCAGGGACATCATCATGGACCCCAAAATGGTTGAAGTTGCAGACTCAACTATAAAGGACCTCGACCCTGTTCAATTAAATCCCATTGACTACATCAAAAAGGCCTACATCGACTGCAAACTCCTAGAACCAGGTAAAAATAGTCTATTCTTAATAACTAATGCATATTTGTTTTCCTTCATCCATATAGATATGCCGGGAATCCGTAAAGAGATCGACAAATTTAATTTAAACGTCGATCCATTCTACCCCAAGTAAGGCAGGTCAGACGAAAGTTCAATCCCGCCATCAACAATGCCATCCACGAGGAGGTGGAGAAACTATTAGAAAATGGCTCCATCCGGTAGTCGAAATACCCCAAGTAGATCGCCAACGTAGTGATGGTCAAAAAGAAAAAATGGGAAATGGCGGATGTGTGTAGACTTCACGGACTTGAACAAAGCATGCCCGAAGCATTCGTTTTCGTTACCACAAATCGATCAACTGATCGACGCAACAAACGAGCACGAGCTGTTGAGTTTTTTGGACGCGTACTCGGGCTATAACCAGATACTTATATAAAAAGAGGACCATGAGAATACCACATTCATCACCCACCGAGGAACATATTATTATAGGGCCATGCCATTTGGGTTGAAGAAAGCAGGGGCTACCTATCAAAGATTGGTCACAAAAATGTTCAAAGATCAGCTCGGCAAGACCATGAAGTTATATATCGACGACATACTGGTCACTTCCGTAAAGGAAGAGGACCATATCGGCTATTTGAAGTAAGCTTTCAACATGCGCGTTTGGCGTAGCTTCGAGGAAGTTCTTGGGCTTCTTAGTGTACAACGAGGGATCGATGTCAACCCAGACAAAATCAAAGCTATCAAAGGGATACCAGAGCTCCTGACTACTAAGAAGTAAGTCCAAAGGTTGACTGGTCGAATTTACGCCTCATCGAGAATCATCTCGCAATCATCTGACAGATGTCACAAATTTTTTGGCGTACTAAAAAAGGATAACGGCCTCGAGTGGACGCTCGAGTGTGTACATGCTCTGCGAGAACTAAAGGCATATCTGCCATTAACGCCTCTACTCCCAAATCCCGAACCCGGGGAATATCTCCTCGTCTACCTGGCCGTGTATGAAATGACAATAATTGCAGTCCCCATCCGAGAAAGTAAATGTACACAATCTCACACTTATTACATTAGCAAAACGGTCATCGATGCTGAGACGAGGTACCCACATCGCGAGAAACTGGCATGGGCACTTGTCATAGCTTCACGAATGCTTAAACCGTATTTCCAGTGCCACCATATATCAGTTGTTACCACCTTTCCTCTAAGAGGCATTTTACATAAAACCGAATATCGGGGAGGATGGCCAAGTTGTCCATTGAGCTAAGCTAGCACGACATCACATATCAGTCGCGAATGCCGATAAAGTCGCAAGTGCTCGCTGACTTCAGGGCAAAGATAATACCTAAGACACATATCAGTCGCGAATGCCGATAAAGTCGCAAGTGCTCGCTGAATTCATCGCAGACTTCAGGGAAAAGATAATACCTAAGATTGAGAAAGAAGCCGTCCAAGTCCGAGCTTCCCTCCAAACACAAGACTGCATCCTATACACCGACAACACATCCAACGCTTCTGGATCCGGACTGGGACTCGTAATCGAGGTCCCTACGGTAAAAGTAATTCGTCAGTCTATTAGATGGCCAGATATGACTAACAACGAGGCTGATTATGAGACCGTAATTGCAGGATTGAGGTTAGCAGTCAAGTATGGGGCGAAGCGGTTAAAACTTTGTTGTGATTCCCAGCTCGTAGTCAACTAATTCACAGGGACTTATCAAATCCAAGAATAAAGGTTGCAAAAATATCAGACTGAGATCTGTAAGCTGTTGTCCAAGTTCGACGAATGTCAGCTCTACCAGATCCCGCGTGCGCAAAATGTTGAAGCGGACGACCTTGCAAAATTGGTTGCAGCCACCAAAAGCATCACAATCATAGAAAAAAGTGTAGTCCACCTCATCAACTCATCGCTAGACCAAATCTAGGTAAGATCTATAAGATTAACTTGGGATTGGCGCAATCGTATTATCGCCTACTTACAGGGAGGCACACTCCCAAACAACAAAAAAATCCAAAAAACTAAGAATACAAGCAGCGAGATACAATCTCCTACATAGAGACCAATACAAGAGGACATACGACGACTCTCTGGCGAAATGTTTGGGCGGAAAAAAACTCAGCGCGTCCTCGAAGAAGTCCATGAAGGTCATTGCGGCGCTCATTCCGACAATCGAGCACTTGCTAGGTGTCTCATGCGGGCAGGATACTATTGGCCCACCATGAAAAAGGATGCCTCAGAATTCGTGAAGAAGGCGAACAATGTCTAAAATACGCCCCAATAATTTACCAAGCAGGAGAACATCTCCACTTAGTTACCTCTCTCTGGCCGTTCATCAAGTAGGGAACATACATCGTGGGCCCCCTTCCGGCAGGGGGAGGTAATATACTATTTCTTTTAGTTTTAACTGATTATTTCTCTAAATGGGTGGAAGCATGAGCATTTGCCTAAATACGCGAACAAGAGGTAATCACCTTTATATGGAGAAACATCATCTTCCGATTCGACCGACCCAAAGAGATCAACTATACGACAACGAACCCCAGTTCACGGGAAATAAAACCACAGAATTCTTCGAGAAATGGCATATTAAGAGGATAATCTCAACCCCGTATCACCCGGTGGGTAACGGGAAGGCAGAGTACTCCAACAAGTCCATATTAAATATTATGAAGAAAAAGCTCAAAGATGCCAAGGAACTGTGGCCTGAGATACTCCCAGAAGTATTATGGGAGTTCAGAACAAACCCGAAGAGGAGAACGGGAGAGACACCCTAATCTAGTCTATGGGACCGAAGCAGTCATACCAGTCGAAGTCGAAGAACCCAACCTAAGGTACTCCGACGAAAGAGGTACTAGTAATGATGAGAGTAGAAGGCAGGAACTTGATGAGATCAATGAACGAAAAGATATGGCATACATAAGGATGGTCGCCCAAAAGTAGCAAGCAGAACGTTACTATAACAATAAAGCAAAGGTCTAGCAGCTCAAGGTCGGGGACTACCTACTCAAGCCAAAACTCAAACAAGCAAAGACCAGGGGAAGGCAAACTGGGAACAAACTGGGACGACCGGTACAAAATTACAGCCAAAGCAAACAAGGGTTCATTCCAATTAGAGACGATGGAAGGAAAACAATTACCAAACACTTGGAACATCATCCACCTCAAATACTTCAACTTCTAAAAGGAAGAAGCGCCCCCAAGTCGTACTCTTTTTCCCTCACTTAAGCTTTGTCCCATTAGGGTTTTCTTAAAGAGGTTTTTAACTAGGCTAGGAAAGGAACACTTCGAGTCAAAGTATGCGAAGGAAGGGATGTTTTATCTTTCATTGCTCGACTCTTCAATACTCTCCAAGTTTAACAATGAAGGGACTAGATAGACTGGGACTGGAATGCCAGCCAACGCACAAAGATTGTAAGTTTCTCCAATCATGTAATCAGAACAACAACATCAAAGTAATAGAAACTTACGTTTATCAAAAACCGCTTTAATAAAAGTTTAAGTTCGACCGAGCTCAAACAATACCTATCGACCCTCGGCCGCACCTCAACAAAAAGTTAAGTTTGACCCAACTCGAACAAACACCTATCAGCCCTCGGTCGTATATTAATAAAGGTTAAGTTTGACCTAGTTCGAAAAAACACCTACCGACCCTCGGCCGCATCTTAACAAATGTTAGTTTGACCCAGCTCGAATAAACACCTATCGACCCTCGACCGCATCTTAACAAAGGTTATGTTCGACCCAGCTCAAACAAACACCTATCGGCCCTCGACTTCATCTTAAGGTTAAGTTCGACTCAGCTCGAACAAACACATATTGTCCCTCGGCCGCATATTAACAAGGTTTAAGTTTGACCCAGCTCGAACAATACCTACGTTTAACAAAAGATAAAAAATTGACCAACTTCGAACAACACTTACCGGCCCTCAGCGTCGATTTAACAAGAGGTTAAAATTCGACCAAGTTCAAATGACATCTATCGGCCCTCATCCACGTTTCAATAGAAGGTTAAACTTAACCAAACAACAAGCTAAGTCCGACCAAGTCCAAACCTAACCGATCGATCCTCAAACATAATCGATCTGAACGGACAATGGAGGGACCTAGCCCATATCTACTCAACCCAAATCATAGCGACAACAAAAGTATGAAGGAGGAAAACACGCAAAGTAAAGAAACAATTCATGGCAAATAAGAAAGGGATAGATGAAAGCAAAAACCAACTTTATTACTTATAGACAAAAGTTTCTTACAAAGGCTCTTGAAGACGCCAGCAAAAATACACAAAATTAAAAAAAAAACTATTGTTGGCCATCGCTACCATGACCCAGAACATCCTCACCGGTCCAACATTCAACTCTGTCACTGCCCCGATCTTTAGCATCTTCTCTATCCTTGCCCGGGGGTAAATAGAATTGTATCAGGCCTCATCCTCAAGATGACCTATGCCATCCTCCCCATCCTCATATTTTTCGCTAGGGAGAGGCATAGCCGGGTCATATCCACAAGCAACCCGAGCCTCGTGAGCCTTGGCTCGAGCATCCTCAAAGTCCACAACAGGAACGGATCCTGCTACATGTAACTCACGAAGCACATCCAGTCGGGTATCAACATGAATACATTCTTCATAAAACTCGCATGGGACTTTAAGGAAGCCATAGGTTGTAGATGAAGAAGGCCGTGCAAAAGTTTGACCTTCTCTGCCTCCAGAGCAGCAACTCGATCATAAAGATCAGATATCTCTTTTTTAACCTCCCCAATCCTTTCATCGAGCTATTCTTCTTTATCCCTCGCCGTCGACAAGTTGTTTTCTCGCTCAGAACCAAGATTTCGGTTCGCTAATTCAAGGAACTCCACCCTCCTCTATGCCTCCAACCGAGAAAACTCCGCCTTATCGAGCTCCTTCTACTTCTCGTCAACCTCGCCACTGAGATCCTACGCCTTGAACTGGCACTCTTCAAGTTGACCTTGCAGCTGGATAACTTGGGCTTGGGGATTGTTGTATTAGGCCTCTACTCCCCTACTTAGCTCAAGATCCTCCTCTTTTCTCCTCGGCGTCCCTCCAAGGACGCTACACTTCTCTAACACCCACATCAGCTCCTCGTTCTTTTTCTTTAAGTCCTCTCTCAGGACCCGCACATCGCCACCATCGCGAAGCCGACACCGGAGCTCCTTGTACTTCCCAAGACACATTGTATACTTGTTTTTCATCTTCATGTAAATTTATTTACGTCTCTTCTTCTGACGAGCACTCTCAATCTCTAGAACAACTGTCTACAAAACAAATAAAAAGAGTTATAAATTGCAAAGAAACTAAAGCACAAAGAAAAGAACAAACGATAATCGGACATACCGGAAGAGAGAGACCAACAATGTTATTCGACAGTGTCCATCAATTATTGTCTCGAGGTTCGTACCCTCAATCTCAGAACAAAGAGGACCGCTGGTAGGGATTACCTCCTCGGTATTTAAAGGCAAATTACGATCCATTGGGATCACAATAGTTCTGGAGCCCCTTTCCAAACTCACCTCGAGTTGAGTAAGTCCCTTATCAATCATCCTCAACTCATCCAAATCCATATCGGAGTCGGATCTGGCGTCATCTTCAGCAACGAACTTCTCTCTGCCATCAACAGAAGAGGGACATCCACTGCAGCCCTAGAAGACAAAGCCTCCTCTTGCCTAGGGAGTGCGAGGTCGTCGTCATGCATCCCGCCTTCGACCGTCTCCCTTTAGGGACTGCACTTATGTTCATCTCCTCCATGTGCGGGACCTCGGAGCCCACCCCAGTGCTCTCTCCAACATGTATTGTGTTCGTCTCTCGAAGAACGAAGCCACCCTCTTCCAAGTCGACGACTACTGGCCTTTCTCCTCTCGCATCCACAGATCGTCTCTTATACAACATTAGACTACCACCCCTAGGTTAGACATCATCGTCCTCATCAATAAACAAAAGGAGTTGAGAAGCGAAAGTAGAGGACAGAACGAGGACAACTTCTTAGACTGTGGCGGCTGAAGGAGGGGCCGGCACAGAAGCAGCAATAGTCGTAATTGGGGCAGAAGCCGAATCGGGATACAATAATAAATGAAGTGACCACGAGCAAATAGAAAAAGATTACTTGTTGAAGGAAGAGCCGGTCTGAATTTATTGTTGAAGCTCGGCCAATCACGGATCCCTATGATGTGGGGAGGATTTGCTTGACCCAGTCAGAAATGCGCGTGACCAAAAGGGGAGGCTGACTGTTAGCTACAAGGAAAGGGAAAGTTCTTCAATTAATTTTGAGTAAGTAAAGTAACACAAACAAAAAATGATCACTTATGTGTGTAATTCCAAGCCTCGGGAAAGCCATCGGCATTAGCCATACGTCATCGGTCCTGACGTAGAAAATATTGTGCTAACAATGGTGATTGGCTTATTGTCCGTCTTCACCACCAAACATTTGCCTCCACTATGGTGAAGATTCAACATCGTTCCCCTATAGAAGCTAGGGGCGACGAGATGGACCAAATGCTGCAGCGTTAGCTCGACCCCAGCTAGCTCGGCAAATTTGGTCAAAATTCTAATAATTTTATAGACGTACGACGCAAGCTGAGTAGGGAAGACGCCTGTAGTAATGGTAGAATTCCTCAACCAATAGAAGAAGGGGGAATGGATAACTATTGAGCAAGGGATAAACGTATAGATCGCAGTTCCAGGCGATAAACCTGCACCACGTCCTTGCTAGCCGTGATCTGTTCAATATGGTTTGGAAATACGAACTTGGCCTTGAGTTCCTCCAATTCTTTAGGCGTTGTCATCGATCGGAAAATCCCAGGCACGACGTCCGGTAACTTGGTGAGGTCGGACCTAACTTCAGGATTGCGGGAAATTATTTCTTTCACTGACGAATGCTTCATCATCAACAATGGCGGAAACACCCTCCCCATGCGAAAAAAACACAACTACAGGAGCAATGCAGCTCTATTCACTAGCGTTTGACGGTAAGTTAGACACGATGAAAATTAGTAAAGAAGAAAAACAAGCAGGGACGGATAGGGATGGAGTAACGCAACAGAGTGAGGAAAGAAAGTTTAGAGAAGCTGGCAAGACGAAGGATGGTGCTCTGGAAAGTTAGGAGAAACAAACTTCAAACTTAAGTCCAAAAACCTTAATTTATAGGGATCATAGAACTAAACACGAAAATAACTCGTCATAATTGGCGCTGGAATCGAAATGGAAGATCCAATCAAGGGTCACACATGAATCGAGGCAATGATCGGGAATATGTGTCATGTCATGACGTCATTCTATTCCTTGGACAGGATAACTCCAACAAACCGCCCTGAAAACTTGAGGTATTTGAAATATGCGGCCCACTTAGGACCACGTGTCCTGTTCGACACGATGATTACGACTCTTGCAGCTTACTCGATAAGTTCGACCAAAAATGACATTATCTGCTCATTAAGCTCACATGCGAGGACGACCTCAATAAGCGGAGGGACTAACTATGTGGGTCAAAAAGAGGACGCACTAACTGTATGGGTCAAAAATTATCTCTAATATGATTAAACCGTGTTAATATTAATGAGGTATTCATAGACTTCCACGTGTCACCAACCAACTCCAATGAAGACCTGCCCAAGGTCAAAGTGATTCCAGAAATGATGAAGGTTGTGGTCGAAGAGTCGGCAAGGATAAAGGTCGAGAAGTCGTCATAGATCAAGGCCGAGGTCGACCATCCTAGACAGAGTTATAACGACTAGTTTCAAGATAGGACACAAAAGAGAATATTCTAGTGGATATTCTCTGCACCTGTACTATTAGGATTTCTAGGAATATGATCCCTATAAATAGAAAGAGACACAATGATAGGGGACATGAGATATTCATTTGTAAGAAAATACACTGACTTTATAAACAGAATCTGATCATATTACAAGCATACAAAAGCAACATTTTTTCTAAGATTCTTGTCTATCTATTTCACTCGATCCAAGAACTCCCTGAGTATTCTAAGGCTCATCAATCATTTTTCATAGTCAGAAGAATATTCACAGATCTCACCCCTTTTGGGTGACTCACTCATTTTTTATTTACTTAAATGTTATTTATTGCTATTTATTACTATTTAATGTCATCTTCCTTCTTTTTGGATCATTGAATACTGTTATTAGTGCTCACATTCATTACTATTCGGTCAATATACATATTAACTGTCATAAAGCTGATAACCTTATCTTTTGAATATTATTATTAACTAAGATTGTCTCTTTATTATTTAAATCTAATTGGTTGAACCAAGATCTATATTTTGGGTCAAACATCTCCTTTCTAGTTTGTGTGACATAATTTGCTTATTAATATGTTTCCAAAAGAATGATATGATTCACTGTTTGGAAACAATTTAACTTAATTTCCCTTTATACTCTTCATAAAAAGTTTTTATATTCACAGAAATGTTATAGCATGTTTAAAGTCAAAGTTTTATAGTTATACAAATATTATGACCTATTTAATACTATAAGTTTCAAAAGTCTTTATTTCTTTCTTAGACTCAAGCATTAGCTAAAAGAACATGCATTAGGATTAGCAACATAATTAACTACAAACTTCGTTATTAATCTGTCGCTAACTTGCTTATAGCTAACAAAATTTCTTGATAATCTGTGGCGACAATTTTTTTTTTTAGATATAAAATTTGTCTGTCACCGATTTCTGTTCCTTAATAGTGTTCCTTTCGAATCTAATTATGTCACATAGATTTGAAATCAAACATAATTAATTACCTGAAATTTCACTCTGTATAACTTAGCTGCTTGTGCATGAGCAAGAAGCAAGTGGTGGGCAACTATGTAAGGCTCAGTGGCAGAGTTTCCAGCTATACAACCATTGTTCCTCCAAGAAGAGCATCTCAAAGGTGGAAAAATGTCTTAAGTCATAACCAGTAAGGGCATAACCACTTGGCTCATTTATTGTTGTCCAAAGTTTTACTCTATCACCAAATTCTTTAAAGCACAACTCCGCATAATCTCGAAAATCATAGCTACAATAATAATGTTACACACTTTACTATCTCTCTTCTCTTAGAAAAAAATTAAGAATAAAAAAAAAGTTTGTTTTATACAAGTGTTACTAACATAATTTGAGGGTTCACTTGAGGTAGATCCCAATGGAATAAGGTAACCATAGGTTGTATACCTGAATGAGTTTGTAGGAGAACTAAACCTAATTAAACGCGTTTACGTCCCCCAATTAGTCCAAATAAGAAAGTTTCAGAAATAAAAAATAAATGTATAGAGATAATATAATTGACCTTTAGTTAGGAGCTCATTGATAAGATTGTTATAGAAGGCAATGCCCTCTTTGTTTACTCCTCTACAAAGCTTCCCATCTGAGACCCAAAAAAAAAAAAAAAAACAAGAATAAGATTCATTAGTTGGGGAAATTATTATTTATATAATGTCATTAATGAGAGATTATTTCCAATTTATGAGATTGTTTGTTGGGCTTTTCTCACTTTTAATCTGCACCCAAAATTATTTATATTTGATAGCCGAAAAAGTGTATAAATTTATATAATATTTGTGTATAACATACAAAAAAAATTATATTTTTTGGTTATTATTTTAAGAGCGGTTATATAATATCATTTTTCCTTATTTTATTTGTTATTAAAGAGTCAAATGGATTCAATCGGTAGAAAACCGTGCTGTCTGTGCATTATTAAACAAAAAATAAGTCATCTATCTAGCCACTTGACTTGTCAATTAACCAAATAATAACCATGTTTAGTTTCTAAAATAATAGTAGCTAGTTTCACGTTCTTTATTTTTTAAATTTTAGTCAACCACCGAGACCCAAATCAGATCATCAAGTGGCTAGCTAATTTTATCAATATATAACATCCAAAGTCACGTTCTTTGATCTTTTAAAACTAAATACTTAAAAGGCTTATTAATTATTCGTTTGTTGAGGCACTTCGCGTTTTGAAAATTGCATGTCAATCAAATCATACAGAGCACAAAAATTTTGTATTTGATATAATATGCAATATGAAATTAAATATTCTTTGTCCATATATATCATGGTAATTTTTTCTTTGGTTGGAGATTATAATTATTCTTTGTCGATCATTTGTGTCCTACTAAACTTTTAGTGGCATAACAGAAAATATTGCAATAAAGTATAATCCAAGAGAAGTACTCCTACATGGTAAAACTCTTGACCAGGAGATGGAAAATCTGAAACCATTTACCCTTCAAATTTCATTAGCTTTATGTCATCCTAAGGAACAGTAATAATATTGTAGCATTAGAATAGAAATTTATTTAGCATTTAGAACCAATGGATTGGCAAAAACTTTCACTTCGTTGGATTTTTGCTTCAATGATTATCGTGTGTTAACTTTGTGAAGATTCACAAGAAGAATGATCGAAGTGCACATTTCAAATAGGGCTTGGCTAGATATCAGAATATATGGATATTTTAAGGGACTTAAAGAAGCTTTTGTTGAATCCATATAAATTATGCCGACCATGCCATTAATATTCAAAACAAGAAATAAAGTGTTGATTAGTGGGACAGAAAGTGGCTATTCCCCCAATTTACTTAGGGTAATATCCTTTCATCAAAGTTTTATTAGTGGCAAAAAATCTTTAAGATCACATTATTCTAGTTTTTTTTTAATTATATATGAACTGTCTATCATTTTATTGATAGAACTGAGCAAAAAGAATTGGGGGGGGGCATACTGCCTTACCCTCTATTGAAACAATGACAGATTAGCATTCTAGTCTTTATTCATCTATGACCATCTATCTACAAGCTCCAATCTATCTGATTTCATTAGCCCGTTTACTTGCCTAAGGGAGCTCTTCATACCTGGTGAAAACCAGGCGTTGCCGATGTATATGGCTTATGGTTGCTAATTTATCCTCTACCCTATTGGCCTCTCTGAAACAATGTTGCACTGCGACATTCTCTTCATGTACTAGCTTCTCGATCTCTTGTACAATTCTCCATGGAGTAGCTGAGTTCCCTCTCAAGCAAGAAGTGACCAATTTATAGAATCTGCTTCTGCTATTATATTGTGCATCCTTCTCTATACACTTTGTTGCAAACCATACAACATTACCTTGCTTTCCGGCCAATTACTAGTGCCTGGCCCTATGAAGCTTGAGTAAGCCAAGATGAAGTTGCCTAGGCTGTCTCTGATAACTCGCCCCATACCACAATTGCCTTACACACAACTCCCATCGCTATTGAGCTTGGCAACACTTATTGGTGGTTTGATCCACTTGACTAGTCTGTATGTCTTGAATCCTATTGATTGGTCGAGCATCTTTTGTATTTGATTCCAAGATGTCTTTAACTTTACTTGTCCGAACTTTTGACAAGTCAACTTAGATAGTGTGTTGGAAATCAAACTATCAGACCTACAAACTAAGGGAGTTTCGTTTCCATAATCTAGACCTCCATTTCCAAATTATCAGGGCTGACAACAATTTCACCATAAAAGACGCAATTATGTTAGTAGTTTTGTGATTCCACCAGTTGTGCACTACTTGCATGAGTTGCATCCCGTCTATTAAAATGCCACAAGGTCCTGCAAATCTTTTCCACACTGCCTGGGCAAAGCTACCTGAACAAAATAAATGTTCTGCTGTTTCCTGCTCTGTTGAGTGTGGGTAACAAAAATAGCATCTGGCATAAAGATTGTAGCCAAACTTAGCGATCCTCTCATCAATTGGAACTCTATCCATTAGGTCCCTCCACGTCATGAATGCAATTTTGAAGGGGACGTGCTTGTTCCTTATTTTGTAAAAATGGCCAGATGGTTTTTCCTCTATCTTAGACAATTCCATGCCGAGGCCACAGAGAATACTCCAGTTGAGTTTGTTGTCCATATTACCTTGTCAGGAACTTCTGGTGATAAAACCAAGTGTTGCTGGTCAACTATATTCTTGACAGAATGTGAGATCTCATCCTCTATTTTTTCATATTGCCACTGTTTTCTTCTAATACATCTTTCAGCAGCACATCCCTTGGCTTGACATCACTCGACAGGTGTTTGTAAAGGGGACCTTGCTTTGTCCAGTCATTGTACCGGAAAGATAATTTTCCTTCTCTAGGGAGCCAAATAATATTTTTCTCCGCTTTTTGTTTGATCGCATATAAAGCCTTCCAACTATTTGATTGTCCAGATCTCCATTGTGACGCCACATGATGCACTCTTCTGCAGTATTTTGCTAGCATGAAGTCCTTCTATAATGAGTCTCTAGTCCTTAAGTTCCACCAAATCTTGGCTGTGAATGCTTCTTTGACATTATGTAGTCTTCTGAAGTGGGCTCCTCCCTCCTGATATGGGAAACATAAAGCTTTCCAGGAGATCCAATGATGTCTATCATTTCCATCCCTCTACAGAAAAAGTTTGCAAGTATCTTTTCAATTTGTGTGAATACTCCTTTTGGTGGATTCATA
Organism: Nicotiana knightiana; assembly: GCA_005239525.1. Lineage (NCBI taxonomy): Eukaryota > Viridiplantae > Streptophyta > Magnoliopsida > Solanales > Solanaceae > Nicotiana > Nicotiana knightiana. The sequence goes on along the minus strand of ML420470.1, from coordinate 71,502 downwards.
GTGACTAGGAGGTGAATCTGAACTTCTTGCAATACATGTCTTATAAGAATTTCCTCCCCCCTGTAGATAGTAGTTTAGTCTGCTACCCTTTAACTCTATTTGTCACCTTATTGATTAAATTCGAAAAATATTATATTTTTTGTCTTCCCACAAATAGAGGGCACCCAAGTACTTTATGGGAAAGTCTTTGTAGTGCATCCCAGTGATACTGATCACTCTATTGATTGCCCTTGAGGAATCCCCAGGTTGAAGCATGAAGCAACTTTTATTCTTGTTAATCTTCTGTCCAAAATTCTTTTCATATGATGTTAATGTATCCATGACCAATCTCAAGGTTTTTTCGCGCCTGCTAATAAACAAAATTATATCATCTGCAAATGCAAGATGATTCACTTTTGGTCCACCTCTCGCCGTATAGAAGCCTCTGTACCTTCGTTTATTTTGTAAGTCATTCAGCATTACAGAGAGAAGCTCTGTGCCCAAAACAAACAGTGAGGGTGAAATGGGATCCCCTTGCCTCAGTCCATTTTGTGACTTGAAGAAACTAAGCCTTTGACCACTTACTATTAAGGAGTACCAATAACTTGAGATATGGTTGAAGATTAAATCCACCATTCCTTTGAGAACCCCAATTTTTGCATTAGTATGCACAAGTATGACCAGTCTACCCTGTCGTACACCTTGGCCAGATCAAGTTTCAGGACTACATTGTCTCCCTTTTTTGGTTTAGCTATATCCTTCATAATTTCTTGTGCGAGGAGAACGTTCTTCGAGATTAGCCTTCCCTTTATAAATCCTGACTGGTTATTGGAGATAATCTTAACTAGAAGCTGAGCGAATCTAGCTTTTAAGATCTTCGCAAATATCTTACTTGAGACATTGCACAAGCTGATTGGTCTTAAATCCGACAATTACTGTGGGAATTCCACCTTTGGAATCATTACTAGGCAGGTTTGCGTAAAATATCTCGGGGTGGGAGCACCTTGAAAGAAGGCCAACATTGCATTATATACATCCTCTGCGATCACTTTCCACCAAGTTTAATAAAATAGAGCATTTAGGCCAACAGGTCCTGGAGCACTGTCTATGCTAATCGAGAATACACTACTTTCTACTTCCTCCAACGCGGGAATAGCTGTGAGCATTTCATTATCTTCGTAAGTGATTTTTGGCGTTAGGCAGTTCAGTACTGATTGGTCAAGTGAGGCCTCACTATGGTTGAATATCTTTTGAAAGTGATCGATAGCAGCCGTAGCTATGCCTTGCTCTCCTTCTCTCCATACACCATTGTCATCCTTTATCTTTTGAATGTTCAGTCTTTCCTTCTTCCTTTAATTACCCCATGGAAGAATGATGTATTTTTATCCCCCATCTTTTAGCCAATTGGCTTTAGCCTTTTGCCTCAGGATTGCATCTTGAATTTTTAAGTATTGAACGACTTCTGCCTTTAGCTTATTTAATTCAGCCCTCTTCTCAGCCGTGTTGTGCAAAATCATATCTTCTTCCATAGAAGATATTTGTTTTTCTAACTTCTTCAGCTCCTCATAGATATCGTTAAAGGCTTCTCTGGACCAATTACTAAGTCTTCGGCAGACATTCTTCAATTTTTGATGTAGAATCCACATAAGGTTGCCTCTAATAGGTTCATCCCACACCTCTTGAACCAAAAAAATAAAGTCTTTATGTTCCACCCAAAAGTCTAAGAACTTGAAGTATTTTGGACCAGTAGTGTCTGAGCTTCTCATGTTGAGCAACAGAGGTGTATGATCTATGCAAGCTCTCGCCAAGTGTGTGAATGTTGTCTCATTTAGTGTATCTGTCCATTGTGAATTAATGATCAACCTATCGAGTCTTTTCCAAATAGTATTGATCGGCCCCCTGTTGTCGCACCGAGTGAATTTAGCTCCATAATACCCTGCATCTTGAAAACCACAATCATCTAAACAATTCATGAAGTTTAGGCTCTTGTTCAGGTTATATGGCAATCCCACACATTTTTCTTCTGCATTGATGAATAACATTAAAGTCGCCTACCACTGTCCACGGTCCATGTATGTTATTGCTCCAAGTTCTCAATTCATCACATAGTATTATTCTCTCTCTTGTAGTGCATTTAGCATATACTATTGTCACATGTATGGGTGTGGCTAACATCGGAAGGGTTACCTGACATGTCACTTGTTGTTCCGAATCCTCCAATATATTTATATGTATATCTGATGACCAGAAAAGCCAAATTTTGTTGTTATAGTTGAAGTTGCTATGTTGCAACCCTAGTTGTAATCTGAATCTTTCGATCTTTGTCGACCTTACCATAGGTTCTTATAGTGCGATAAAGGATAATTTGTATTGTTGGTGTAGAAGTTTTAGCCTTTCAAAGGCTTTTTGGGACTTCATGCCCCTAATATTCCATGATAGTGAACTAAACATGGGAAACATTAGGGGTTTGGTCCTTTTTGTTGCGCCTGTGAGCCCTTGGTGATGTTTCTTTCTACACATCACTTGAGCTGTAAACACCTCTAGTAGAGAGGTTGTTGGATTGTGTTATTTTTGCCTTTACTCCAGTCACTGAAACTTCTTCCTTGTCAAAGTTCAGTGTTCTCTGGGGTCTTCTTGCATTCTCGTCATTAGATCTGACTTCCCCCTCGTTATCGGATAGGTTAGCCATGTCTATGTCTTGAGTTTCTAAGACAATCGGATAGGTTAACCTATGGCTGAATTCTAAGATTGTCATAGAAACTCAAGACAATTTATGGGATAGTTTAGCCATGTTCATCGTTGTAGCAGCCTTGGATTTTGCCTCCGATAAATTGTTTTTTGTCGCTACTTTGTCTGGTGCCCCTTTCTTATTGTTGTCACTAGCCTTCTTTTTGTTGTTTCTGGAATTCCTTACTTCAGTCCAGCCCTCCTCATCTTTCACATTCATTGATCCCGTTATCTCTTGTTCATTCGCTTTTGGTTGTTGACAGCTTGCCCTTGAATTCGACAGTGGAAGCAAAAATCCGGCACACTTTCATATTCAATTTGCTGATTGAACACGTCAATTTCTCCATTGCAATCCACAAGAGCAACCTCTATTTCTTTTAATCTTGGTCTTAAGTCTATTTCAACCAGAGCCTTTGCCGTCGTTGGCCTAGTCCTTTCCAACGTAGCTTTGTCCAGAGCAATATAATCAAAGGGCCAATAGGATCCAGTATCTATTCCATCGCTGCCCATTCATGATAGTGCCATGGTAGTTCAGGGAGCTTCACCCAAACCGGAACCAATCTAGATTCCATGTCAGCCTTAAAGTTACGGGTCCATCTCTGTATCTTCATGGTTGTTCCACAAACATGAATTGGTCTTCTACCATAGAATCGGTCGGTTGAAATCCACCTCTTCCGTGAAGTCGATGAAAACGTGCCTCCAATCGTAATCGACCCCTTCAGTGGATAGGTTTTCCTGAAGTCATTCCTAATTTTGTCAATATGGGGACGGTTTCGCGAGAACTTACCCACTATTGTTAGTCTGCACTTCTCTGCCAGCATCTCATGCTCTTCTTTTGAGAAAATTACTCTTGCTTTTCCGTCCACAAGTTCATATGGTTTTGTGTTCCAGTCGAACACTCTGTTTGCTAGTCCCGTCGACCGCTGCTATGTAGTTGAATTGAGATGGAAAGCTCTCACTAATTGTGTTTGAGGGTGCCAGACGCAACCCCCGTTGATCTCCAGTGGTCATATGCCCGTTCAGCAACGCCGTCGCTATTACGTTGGTAGGGGAGGTTTTTGTCGCGCGTGAGGCGCGTTCAGTTTGGAGTTTTTTCTTTAACGGAAAAGGGGCCATATATGCGAGTGAATTATGCTAATTAGGACATATATGCCCGTATTAATAGTTTGACACATATATGCCCAATACGTCCAATACTTTGCTTATTTATGTCCTTAGTTTTATTATTTTGTCTTTTTTTAATAATTAATAATCGAACCCAACCAAAATCTGTTGATCCGATCCGTTAGGACCCGACCCACACTTATTTTAAAGATATTTTTTTTTATATATTATTGTTGTTTGATTGAGAAATTTTGTGATAATCATATTTATTTATTTTGAGTAATTTGATAATCGATTTTTTTTGTTATACATCATTTCGAGAAGTAATCCTACTAAAAGTAGTAATTGATATTTATTTATTATTTTAATAGTATATTATTCGAATTAGTTTGTGCTTCTTCAATCATTTTACTATTGTGAAGAACTAATTTTTTACCACACTTAAATTTTATATTATTTTTGGTGTAAATACTTCTTTTAGGTCTAAACTTAATATTTTAAATTTTATCTTACACTCNATCGACTCCTTGATTAACCTAGAAAACAGTCGTAGCCCCTTTTCAACCTCTGGTTTCTCTCAAAAGAAGATAGAGAGAGCAGCAGTTGCACTCTCCGGGTTCATCTCTGTCGCCGTCGGAAACAGTTGTCCGGTCGGATCCGGCAAGTTCTCGTGATCTCATTGTTTTCCCTTCCACCTCTTCTCCTTCTTCACCATATCTCGTTGCCCACATCGCTCCTTTTTTTGTTTCCCTGTCGTCACTGGATTCGACCACCGGCTGGCGAGTAATACCGGTGACTTCGACGACCATTATTCCGTCGGAAATGGATGCTAATGGCCAACCACCAACAACTTCCAAACTCCATAAACACAACATTTGATTTCCCTCACTGTCAATTGAGTTTTTGTCCGCGATTCATCATTATCTTTGAGTTCAAAACTGTCGAACAATTGAATTTTAGACTTATTTGAGGTTTTATTCCTAACTCTTCTCTTTTATTTATTTTATACTTAATGNAATAAGTTTTATTTAAGAAAATTAAAAAAACTACAAAAATAAATAAATATATTTTATTCCTATGTTTTAAGTAGAAGAATATATATATATATAGATATATATATAACTTGGTTTCTTTTAATTTAAATAAGTTTTATTTAAGAAAATTAAAAAAACTACAAAAATAAATAAATATATTTTATTCCTATGTTTTAAGTAGAAGAATATATATATATATATATAGATATATATATAACTTGGTTTCTTTTAATTTAAATGTAAGTTATAGTAGTATTTTTTTAGCATAATTTAAACATTTGTGTAAATAGTGAATTTTCTTATTTATATAATTTCTTTTTAAGTCTAAAAGTAAGTTGATATATATATATATATATATATATATATATATACTATATGAAAATAATAATAATAATAACACCCATGTTCCACTCACACCCCCACCAACTCTTACGTTTCTCACCCTCACTTCCCACTTCCCCCACTCTTCTTTTTCATCAACACACACACTACCACATTAACTTCCTCACTCATACACTTTATATAAAGAGGCTAAGAATTTTTAAAAAAAAGGGATAGACGCTGAAGAAAAAAAACGGACCCTTCATCTCCCTCACCTCGCCTCACAAAAATCAGATCGACTCCTTGATTAACCTAGAAAACAGTCGTAGCCCCTTTTCAACCTCTGGTTTCTCTCAAAAGAAGATAGAGAGAGCAGCAGTTGCACTCTCCGGGTTCATCTCTGTCGCCGTCGGAAACAGTTGTCCGGTCGGATCCGGCAAGTTCTCGTGATCTCATTGTTTTCCCTTCCACCTCTTCTCCTTCTTCACCATATCTCGTTGCCCACATCGCTCCTTTTTTTGTTTCCCTGTCGTCACTGGATTCGACCACCGGCTGGCGAGTAATACCGGTGACTTCGACGACCATTATTCCGTCGGAAATGGATGCTAATGGCCAACCACCAACAACTTCCAAACTCCATAAACACAACATTTGATTTCCCTCACTGTCAATTGAGTTTTTGTCCGCGATTCATCATTATCTTTGAGTTCAAAACTGTCGAACAATTGAATTTTAGACTTATTTGAGGTTTTATTCCTAACTCTTCTCTTTTATTTATTTTATACTTAATGACTAATCTCTCTCTGACTTTTTTGTTTGTACGAAATTTCATTGTTTTATTTAGCATTCAATCGTTGTGTTTTATATAAAATATTTCTAGATACTGATGATTGGTGGCTTTGGAGCTCTTGAATTGAGGAGGAAACATGTGTATTAATATGTCCAACCTTGTATCTTGTTTGATTATTGTTCCATTTAGATGATATGTATTAATATGTTTCTTGATTTAATTTTGTATTTTTTTTATCACGTAGTTTTCTTAGTTATTAATCCTTATTGATTAAGTTTCTTGGTCTTTGTTGTTGAGCGAGAATCTAAAAGGGAAAATTTCAGAAAAATTAAACTTGAAAAGTTGATGATAAGTGATGGTAACAATAACACATTTTGGCCCTAAGATTTGTTATTGTAAAATTTGTTTTCTTTATCAATATGATCTAATCAAGTTTAGTTAGTTCCCACCGCTAGTATGCTTTAAGCGTGTATTAATAAATAAATTATTGTGATTGTGTACACGTTCGCGTGACATAAATAGGATTTTCAAAATAAAACCAAGGTACGTGTACGCGCGACTTTGGCTAAATTTCTTTTAAATAATTAAGCGTGACCAATTGTGTACACGTACGCGTGACATGATTTAAGCACCGATTTTTAAATAAATTTAAGGTACTACACTTAGAATTTTAATAATCAAAATATACGTTCGCGTAACTTTGAATAATTCTTCTAGTAACTAAATATACTTTTTCTTAAAATTGTGTATACGTTTACGTAACACAAATCAAGATTAAAATGAACACTCGTAGAGACACCTTTAGGAATGAATTTCTAAAAATTACCGGAGTTACGTACACGCTCGCGTGGCGTGATTTCAGTTTCTTTTTTACAACAAAACAAAAATACGCGCTTGCACAACTTCATTTAATTCAGTGTCGAGAATTATATACACGTTCGCATGACATGATTTATGACACATCTCAATCTCAACGAGTTTTACGCATATGTGACCCTTCTCAAAAGAACTCCTTGAATACAAAAGAATAATAAAAGCGGTAAAAAATGTAAAAATGCACATAGGTATAAAATCAGTAATTAAACAATTTAGGCCAAGTTTAATCTTTAAGCGATCGTGCTAGAACCACGGAACTCGGGAATGCCTAACACCTTCTCCCGGGTTAACAGAATTCTTTACCCGAATTTCTGGTTTGCAGATAATTTAAACAGAGTCAAAATTCCTCGATTTTGGGATTTTTTAATGAATAAATGGTGTCCCAGAACACCGTAAAAAATTCGGGTGGCGACTCTGAAACAAATAAATAAATTCCAAATCGAATAATGTCACTTAAATTGGAAAAACTCCCTTATCCCACCCCTATCGGGAAAAAAAAGGTGTAACAGCTCTGGCGACTCTGCTGGGGACAAGAACCCAGAACTTCTGTTCTGGGTTCAGAATTCGATCTTGTAATGTGATTTATACTTGGCTTTATTAATTTGATGTTATTATACTTTTTAGGTCTAATGTGCTAATTGCCGCTTATTTACCGCTTTGATATTACTTGAACTGTATTAAGCTGTCTTCTTATGCCTCCCTTCTGAGTCTTCTGAATTTATGGTGCACACGTGCGCGTGGCCCACTTTTCTGTTAGGAGTCATACCAATTAGAACGAGGTTGTGGCTCAGTAACTAGGCCGGGTATACTTTCGTGCTCCCGGTACGTTGCCCCCACCTTGGCTCGAGCTGTCCGTTTGGGTAAGCCAGGTCTAAAATACTCCCCTAAGATTTAAACCTAGAATAACATAGCCTCATGCCGGATCCCTAGTAGGAACGTTTGTTTGCATCATGTGCATTTGACTTTGGGGACTCAACACAGGGGTTGGGTCCGTCTAGGACAGGTGTACAAGAGAATTTCAAGACCATCCTGATGCATCTTATGTGCTACTTGTGCATTATGTTTGATTCGGTTTGTGCATGTTGACCGGTTTCTAAAAAATAAAAATATATATAAAAATATTGAGGGAAAACCAGAAGGAATAAAATATGAGAGAGAGAAAATTTACCCGGTTTCGAAAGTCTCATTGTTTACTCAAAAAAAAAATTATTAAATAAGCCTGAATTATTCATGAAGTGTCATCCTATTCCTGAAACATCTACGAACTACGCGGATCTGATTCTCACCGGATGTGAGATACATAGGCAACTTTCATCGGGTTCGGCCCCCACTTTTCAAAAAATTCAAAAATATTTTATTTAATTTCTTCTCAAAATCCAAAAATATTTTCGTTCTTATTTAGAAGTCTTTCTTTCGGTAATTCCCCAAAAAAAAAAAATACAAAATTAAAAAAAATATTTTTCTTTCCTCTTTAGAAGTCTTCCAAAAGAAAAACTTAGAAATCCAAAGACATATTTTCTTTGTTAAGAGCATTCATGATCTGAATTGTATAAGAATAAGAGTTAGTTTACTTACTTTATTCCAGATTTTCCTGAACTACGTAATGGTCTGATTCATGCGGCGTCATGATACGTAGGCAATCCCCATCGGATGCGATCATAACCATAATTAATCTGGAAAAAAAGGATGTTAGGAATAAATAAATAAAAAGAGAGAGAAAGAGAGAAATAAAGAGAACGCTAAATTCAAGATGAAAATAAACCAATAAACCAATAAGCCGGGATGAAGCATGAAGCCTGTCAAACTCATTCTAGAAATGAAAATGGCATTAGGTGCATGACATATAATGTGTGATTAATATCTGCAAAATGCCTAACTCTAACACGTTTGGTGTTTGTCATATGAGATAAGTTAAACAGAGGTAATTGGTTTGTGGTTTAAACTGGCGACTCACCCTTACAACACGAGATCAAAAGAAAAAAGTAGCATGGCAAACAACAGTGAGAATGAGTCAGATAATGATGGACAATTGGTCGAACAAAGTTCAGGACTGGTTGAAGAAGTAAGAGTGTTGAAGCAACAATTGGCAGAGATGTACCAAGCTTGGGCGAATGGACAGGCACCGCCTCCACTACCCATAGGGTCTTCGGATAATCTTCATAATGTGTCAGTTGCAAATCAGGTTCCCATCTCCCTAACAAGTAACCCATTGTACCAACCCGGATTCAGTCCAGGCATTAACCTTCCCACTATCCCCAGTACTTCCATTCCACGTCCTCCAACCGCACCCCTCAGAAATGACCCACATACTGCACCCATTGTCCCTACTTTCACTGTTCCTCAACCAGCTCTTGCTCAAAAGTCCAACAATGATCCACAACCGAATTCTCATGATGCTCAGCATCTCTCCAGAACTGACTTTCAAGGTTCCAGATTCATACAAGCATACTCCTCAGAGCATGTTCCCAGTTGAGATCGAAAAGCCTGACAAGAATACGGAACAAGAGGAAATGACTAGAAAAATAAAGAGCTTGGAACAAACCATGAGAAACATACAGGGTTTGGGAGGCCACAAGAGTGTGTCATTTAACGATCTATGCATGTTCCCCCATGTCCATTTGCCACCCGGTTTCAAGACCCCCAAGTTTGACAAGTATGATGGGCATGGTGATCCCATCGCCCATTTGAAGAGATATTGTAACCAATTAAGGGGAGCAGGAGGCAAATAAGAATTATTCATGGCTTATTTTGGGGAAAGTTTGAAAGGAATTGCATCGGAGTGGTTCATAGATCAAGACATCTCACACTGGCATGTTTGGAACGACATGACTCAAGATTTTTGTCCTACAGTTTCAGTACAATATTGATATAGTTCCAGACCGATCCTCTCTTGTCAACATAAAGAAGAAATCAACAGAAAGCTTTAGAGAATATGCAATCAAGTGGAGAGAGCAGACCGCTAAGGTCAAACCACCAATGAAAGATGCAGAAATGATTGACTATTTTCTCCAAGCTCACGATCCTGATTACCTTCATTATATGTTGGCCGCCATTGGTAAACCTTTCGATGAGGCGATTAAGATTGGTGAAATAGTTGAGAATGGCATGAAGTCGGGCAAAATTGAGAGTCAGGCATCCCTTAAGGCGACCACGCAAGCAATTCAAAGCGGGTCATGCAGTTTCGGAAATCGAAAAAAGAAAGAGGAAGGATCCATAGAGGATTACAATGATGAAGTTTTCCAGGGTCTCAAGGAGATATTCTATGAGATCAATATGGTTCAAGTTGATGATGGCCCCAGCNTTTTATCATTAATGCGCATAAAATGTAAGGTATATCACATGTTAAACTATGCAATTTAGTCTCGCATCACCGTGCAAGTGTTCAGCTCATTAGTCCAGATACTTCGCTCAACAACTGGGAAGCAACTCCTCTTCCCATCAGGAAGGAGCCTTGGTAGTCTGTTTTGTTGCTTTTTCTGTATTTGGATTATTTTAAGGGGTATAATCCAGATATTTTAGTTTAATTGTTTTGCTTTGATGTTAACCCTTCTACCCTCTCAAATTCAATGAAAGGAAGTTCCATTTTCTTAGTAAAATTCCATCTTTTCCTTTTCCTAATTTTTGTTAATTTCTTATGCTTTTCAGTTTCGTTAATGCTGGCTTTACAAACATGACATGCATGTGGAATTCATGCCCAGATCTTAAAAAGCTGTCTAATCTCGAAATAATGAATCAAGAAGTTGAGATTCCCTCTCTCCTAATCATTGTTGAATCGGGGATCGAGGACACTGACTGGGTCAAGTCCCGATTAGAACAGTTGAATTTAATTGATGAAAAGCGTTTGGCGGTAATTTGTTTTGGTCAATTATGCCAACAAAAAATGGCACGCGCTTACAACAAGAGAGTGTTACCAAGACAATTTTAGGTAGGACAACTTGTTTTGAAACTTATCTTTCCACACCAGGAAGAAGCAAAAGGAAAGTTCGTCCCGAATTGGAAATGTCCTTACCTCGTCAAGAAAGTATTGTCAAAAGGAGCTCTACACTTGGCAGATATAGAAGGAAGGTGACTGATATATCCGTCAATGCGGAAGCGGTCAAGATATACTATGCTTGACACGTTTCTGTGGGGGCATTTTTATACTTAGCAGTCTCAGGTTGTGATGACGAAAGACTATCATTCTCGCTACCCAAACACTGGTCAACCCTTGTTATCCCTTTGAAGCCTTGTTTATATTATTTCTTTGTTTTCCCCTCTTTTGGAACCAATGTACTTTTAAAAAATATCAAAAAAAAAAAAATCATCAAATCAAGTTCATAACAATTGAACTACGTCCGACCTGATTCCGAAAAGATACGTAGGCGGCCTCACTCTGGGGTTCGGTCACACTAAAACAAAAATTCACATTTCCCCAGTATTCAAAGAAATTGGGGCATGATTTTATTTTATTTTTCGACGGTTTTTTCCGTCAAAATGGTTCCAAAAGTTATAATTCGATTCAATAATTATTTTTACCTTTACCTTTTAAGACCTTCTGATCAACTTTCGAGAATGCTAAGTTGGTATATTACGGTGATGCCTCGGCCATTGTAAAGAGAGAAAAATAAAATGAGAGATTCTTATTGGTGAAAACCTTCACGGGCACTATAAGGTGATAGTGAGTTGAGAAAAAGACAAATGAGAGAGGCCAATTGGTGAAAATCCACAAAGGGCATCGTTGATCGATTTAGGCCTTCATATATCCCGGCACAAGCATGGTTAAAACAAAGAACTCAGTTTCAAAGTGAAGTTTACAACGGATTTTGAGAAGTAGACAGTTCAGACGGATCATGCATCCAGTCCAAAGTGCATGTCATGTTAATTGAAGTCAGCATATTCCTCTAGATAAGTCATTTTCATTTTTATTTTTCTTCTCTGAAAGGTATACTTCTTGATTAAGTTGTAATACTTATTAGTTTACCTTCTTGTTTTCTTTCGTACCATTCCTTTTTAATCTCTTTCAGTCTAATTTCATCAAAGCAAAGTAAAGAAAAGGCCACAATATTGGTTACAGTTTTCCAGTTATATGAAGCTAAACTTTCTGTGCATGAACATTATGGGCAAAGGCATAAAGCCATCTTTGAGCTTCCCTGACCAGCAAAAGGCTTGAAGGACTGAACAATGTGTCAAGGGTCAACGAAAGTTACTCAGTTAAAAGTTGTTCTGGGAGCAAGGTTGTTTGCACCATAAACATAAATGGTGATAGGCGCAAAATAGTCAGGTTCTAATATTGAGAAAGAAGATCTCCAGAAACAATGACAGAATCTCCAGGCAATTTGTACGACCATCAATGGAGTCAGTTTTTCTAACAAGTGTAATGGACACAAGGTCAAGTCGCCCAAGAGATCAAGGCCACAAACTGACCACCATTTTAAAAATTAATGAATCTTTCTTTGTTCATAATAGGAACAGAACAATTTTAGGAAACAGTTCGTGAAAAGACGAACACCACCAAGTGAAGTTCTCAAATCCTTAGTTTTATTCTAATATACATGTAATAATGTTATTCTTAGTTTCATTATAGGGAATCAATATGCTATCTTCAACACAAGGTACCACATCCCCTGGTCGCATTACTTATTGCCAACACAGGGTACTACATTCTCTGTCTGCATCTTATTGCCAAACACATGGTACTACATCCCCTGGCTGCATTTATTTAATGCCTACATAGGGTACGACATTACCTAGTAGCATCTCAGAGAGCCACGGNTAAGTTATAGTAGTTTTTATTTTTAGCATAATTTAAACATTAGTGTAAATAGTGAATTTTCTTATTTATATAATTTATTTTTAAGTCTAAAAGTAAGTTGATATATATATATATATATATATATATATATATATATATATAATACTATATGAAAATAATAATAATAATAATAATAATAATAATAACACCCATGTTCCACTCATACCCCACCAACTCTCACGTTTCTCACCCTTACTTCCCACTTCCCTCACTCTTCTTTTCCATCAACACACACACACTAACACATTAAATTCCCCACTCATACACTTTATATAAAGAGGCCAAGAATTTTTTAAAACAAGGGATAGACGCTGAAGNGCATTTTATTGCCAACATAGGGTACGACATTCCCCAGTAGCATCTCAGAGAGCCAATAGCGTCATCTTATTTCCAACACAGGGTACTACATCCCCTGGTTGTATTTCTCGTTGCTAATATAGGGTATGACATTCCCTAGTAGCATCTCAGTGTGCCACGAGCCTCATCTTATTATCAACACAGGGTACTACATCCCCTGGTTGTGTTATTTTTCTTCCTACATAGGATACTACATTCCCTAATAGAATCTTAAAGAGCCAAAAGCCTCATCTTATTATCAACACAGGGTACTACATCCCCTGGTTGCGTTATTTTTCTTCATATATAGGGTACTACATTCCCTAGTAGAATCTTAAAGAGCCAAAAGCCTCATCTTATTATCAACACAGGGTACTACATCCCCTGGTTGTGTTATTTTTCTTCCTATATAGGGTACTACATTCCCTAGTAGAATCTTAAAGAGACAAAAGCCTCATCTTATTATCAACACAGGGTACTACATCCCCTGATTGCGTTATTTTATTCCTACATAGGGAACTGCATTCCCTAGTAGAATCTTAAAGAGCCAAAAACCTCATTTTATTGTCAACACAGGGTACTACATCCCCTAGTTGCATTTTTTTTTGCCAACATAGGGTACGACATTCCCTAGTAGCATCTCAGAGTGCCATGAGCCTCATCTTATTTCCAACACAGGGTACTACATCCCTGGTTGTATTTCTCATTGCTATCATAGGGTGCGACATTTTCCAGTAGCATTTCAGAGAGCCACGAGCCTCATCTTATCATCAACATAGGGTACTACATCCCCTGGTTGCCTTCATTCTGGTTAACACTGGGTACGACGTCCCCTATTATTTATTAAAAGTGTCTTTTCCAATTCTTTATTCTGCAATAGAAAAGATAGTTTAATGTGTTTTCAATAACTCACAAAATTTCCTAGTGAAAACTGGGGTAGAAAATTTTTGTTCGTTTTGTTTGTCTGTGATGGGTTGTAGGTCTTTTCTGCAAATCACAGATTGGATGTGCAAAATGGAATGTTTGGTCTTGATACCAGCCGCGACCAGCTTTGACTTAATGTATGCGGAGACAGAGAATTTCAAGATCCATCCTTCCATCATCTGATCAAGAAACAAGCATGCGAGAATATTTCATAGTTTGTTGCATCGAGAGCATCAAGTTTCAGAGTCAATGGGAGAAGCAAGTCAAGAATCAAGACAAGACTCCAGATGGCATTTAGCTAGAAATTTTGAAACTCTTAGATTTTCAAGAGTATGTAATTTTCTTTTCATTTTGATGTAATAGTCGGAACTGCGGATCGGGTCCTCGACGGAACTTCACTCGGCTCTCCATCTAAGCATACTCTATCAGTCATCTTTCACTTGAACTACACGTGACCTGATTCCCTTATAACCCAGGATATGTAGGCAGCCTAAAACCAAGGTTCGGTCACATCTTTTTCTTTTATCTTCTTTTCCTTCTTAAATAATAGTGAGGTCAAAAATCAGTCACCTTGTTCATTTTCTTTGCCTGAAAACTCTCCATGTTTCCAAGCAAAGAGGGGCATGCTGTGAACAACTAATTTTTTACCACACCCAAATT